>APFE031208893.1:1416-22428 GCA_000404065.3 Pinus taeda
TCTCCCATAAGGCTTGACTCTTGTTCACAACTTCAATTTGCCCATCCGATTGTGGATGATAAGTTGAGTTGAAGTTCAATTTTGCTCCAAGTTTCTTCCACAAAGTTCTCCAAAAATGTCCTGTAAACTTAGTGTCCCTATTAGAAATGATACTCTTTGTCAAGCCATGAAATAAGAAAATCTCATAGAAAAACAAATGAGCCACATGTGTAGCATCACTATTCTTGAAACATGGGATAAAGTGAGCAATATTCATAAACCTATCCACAACTACAAATATAGAATACTTACATTGTTGTGTCTGCGGAAAACCCAAGACAAAATCCATACTCACTGAGTCTCATGGCCTACTTGGAATGGGTAGAGGAGTACACAACCCAACATTTTGACTCCTCCCTTTTGCATGATGACATACTCTACATCTGCCCAGATATTTCTATATATCAGCTCTCATCTTCAGCCAGAAGTAGAAGTGTTCGAGTTTCCCAAGTGTCTTGTCCATACCAAAATTCCCTGCCAATCCTCCATTGTGGTTTTCCTGCATCATATTCTCCCTCATTGAACAACGGGGAATTCATAACTGATTTTTTTTTAGCAACAAACCATCCTGCAACATAAAATCCCTCCATGGGTTGCTATCTCTACTCACAGGGTTCCTGCAGGCTTCAAAGGCCTCTCGGAAGTGAAGATCATCCTCACACAAGTCCTTCAAATAATCAAATCCAAAAATTTTCACATGGAACTCCTACATGACCTGTTGAAGGAAATGTAACTAGGCTAGGTCTTCATAAATGTAATTTTGATATTTGTACTAATTCAAGGAAATAGAAATTATTTTTGTATTATTTGTCAATGAGTTTCTTGCTCATTGAAAATAGGACAAGCACATTTTTAAGTGCTTCTAGAGAGTCAAAGTAAAAATGTAATTATGATAAGACCCTTTGAGGGCATGTTACATCATGTATGACATCATACAAGGTCAAGGGAGCACCTCCAAGCATGGTCAAGTCCTCTCCTAGCATCAACATGGTCTCCAAGCAGTAAAGCGATGGGTAAAAAAATTGAATTATCATCCAAATTTTAAGTCAGCCTAATGGACAATCTAGTCAGCCTAAAAGAGGAGGGACATACATCTATTTATAGAGGTTTTCCACTCCTCATTTGGAAACACACTTCACTTTGAAATCCGCAAGCAATAGAGGGTTAAAAAGGACAAAGACAAGGGTAGAAAAGTGTAACAAGGACAACGAAGATAAGGAGGAAAAACAACAAAGTAAAAGAAGCAATTTCTAGAGCATAACCAACCAAACGTGCAAGAGAATTAAGGAAAGTTTGTGGCCCTAACAATAGTAATAACACAATTGGATATTTTTGTTTGTTTGGGGCTAATGTTAGGTGCATAATGGCCTACTACTCTAATGATGAAGAAAGACATCAAGAAAAGCAATAAAAGAAGGAGATTGAAGTATAAAGGACTAAATCTAGGGCTAGAAATAGTCACACGTGTGAGGTGGAACAAGGATATGACAACAAGCTAAATAGTCTATTGTTTGGGTGAAGAGATTAAGCCTCCAAGGACTCACAAGCCTAGTGAAGGAGTCCATTTCTCTAATGTGAAAAAGACTCTAATAAAAAAACGAAGTGTTGGAAGAAGTTTCGGAAGATGTGCCAGAAGTGACAGTGCATAAAGAAGGATTTGACTTATGCTTGGAGGATATCCTAGTCAAGGGTCTAAGGTTTGGCAGTTTTTCAAATAAGAAGCTTCAATAAGAGATATATTACAAAGGGTTTTCCTCTCAAGAGTGGAGAGGGTTTGTCCCTGGAAAAGAGCCAAATTGTGTGTTCTTGTTATTTTGTTTTGGTAGCAGTTTGATGAAGCACACACATATGAACTAATAAGAAGAAGAAGAAGTATAAGCTAACTAGAAAAAGTAAAAAGACTTCATAAATTGTTAGCAAGTCACGGAGAATCATCACAACACTACTTTTCCCTAGATTCTCTAAAATGGTTTTAGAACATAGGTGACACATCAAGGAAAGGGCAACTCAAGAACACTCAAGCATCTACAAAGTTGAAGCATCAAGCTTAGAAGTCTCAATCACTTCAAGGACAAGAAGGGTCTACAATCCATCATTCTTCAAATAGGTCTACAAAGCTAGAAGAAGAGCCTTATATAAAGGCACCTACAAAGAAGAGCAGATCTACATCAAGCTACAGGTCTTCAAGAAAACCTCAACACCAAGCAAGTCCACTTGAAGAAGGCAACTTGAAGGACATCAAGATCCAGGGAATACAAGCCATCAAGCTTTTAAGGAGGAAGAAAATCCATCAAATCTCAAAGTCTATCAAGTAAGTACATGTCCCCTTCTGAATATACATCAACGTCTTTTTACAAGGAAAGAAATAAATTGGTAGGCACCAATAACTTTCTTGCATGGAAGAAGAGGATTGATCTACTTCTCAAGGAGAATGAACTCCTATAGCATGTCAAAGGGAATATCACTATCCCTGCTAAGGAACAGACTCAAGACTTAGCCAAGTACAATAAGGATGAGACAAGAGCTCAAAGAATTATGGTAGAATCAATCAAAGATTCTCTCATTCCGTATGTCTCCAAGTTTGAGACATCAAAAGAAATTTATGATAAGCCAGTAGAGCTATTATCGGTATCCACAAACAGATACGTAATATCTCCGAGGAATGAATTGTACAAGATGAAGATAACAAAGGAAGGAATAGCTCCCTACTTCATGAAAATCTCTGAAATGAGACATCAACTTCAAGAGCTTGGGGAAGTCATGTTTGATAGAGAGATGACAATTGTAGTACTCAATGCTCTACTTAGGAGTGGGGAAACTTCACATCTAGCATATATGCCAAGAAGTAAGCAACCAGTCTTAGTGAAATGTGGTCTCTATGCAAAACAGAGGAAACCATACTTAAGGCAAAAGAAGATGTGGGATCAAAGGAGCAAGCATTTGCTACCATGGCCAAAATAAAGGGTAAATTTGGAAAGTTTGATCCACGAAGAACAAACAACAAAGACATGTCCAAGACCCAATGTTTTGGATGCCAAGAATATGGACACTACAAAAGGAATTGTCCTAAGCTTAAGAAGGACAACAATAACAAAAGGAAGAGGGAAGAAGATCACATAACTCAAGAGATGAAAGAAGAAGGAAAGAAGCAAAAGAAGGAAGATCCTCTGGATCTCTACTATGACTAGGTCAAAATATTTTCTTCTAGACTTCTTTCAAAGTTTTGAGTAGAATAGGAGCATGTAGGAATAAACTAAATTGCATGGTTGGAACCACCCTTAAGAATCTAGCAACATAATGTACATAGAGTTCTAGAAACTCATGTAGATGTAGAATTTATGATAAGAACAAAAATGCATAAGTAGAAATATCTTCTAGAATATAGGAGCATGAAAAATGTAGCTCAAGATATTCGTGCAGAAGAAGCATACCTAGTATAGGACCTCATATATGATGAAAGAAAATTGATCATGATAAGAATATTAGAAAACCTACGTCATCAAAAAGAAAGGAAAGTTTTGTAAGGCTAGGATATTTAAGATCCTATGATGGAATCTTCAAAATAAGGTTCATAAACCAAGGTAGATGTCTCATTGGGAATCCCATTCATGGGTTTCAAGAAAAGGATGATATGCAGGCAAGCTAAGATGAAGCAAGAAGGGCCACACCAAAGGATGATCAAAGGAGAATCAAGATGAGGTATGTATGCATCAAAATTTAAGTCACGTTATCATTTGTATATTATTGAGCCATGGGTATAGTTCTATAACATGATCAACCATGAAAGAATCTCTTTCACCAAGACCATTCTCGAAGGCATGTACCACAATGCGATGAAGGTCAACAAAAGAATATGCTCACATAAGGAGCATAAGATTGTTGACTAAGAAGCAAGAAGAAATGCCGACAAGTCCAGAAAGAAATAAATGAAGGAATGCTCTCACAAGAAGCATTAGATGGTTTACCTATCTATCTGAGGAGATGCAAATGAAGAAAGAGATCAAGCATGTGAAGAACACCATGATCACCAAGCATCACTATTTGACAAAATGCCTTGATAAGACATCTCCCGAAAGAAGGCAGGACAACTCTGATAAAAGAATAAAGGACCCTTGACACCTTTGAAGGCCTTGGAGATACAAAAGGTTCAGATAAATGATTCTACTCTACAGAGATGTCGTGATAAAGAAGCCATCCAACAAAAGAAAAAGCAATGTTGAAGCAATATCAAAATGAATTCATAATGGGCTACTAGGTCAAATCATGTAAACTAGCCAGTACTATGAAGCATCCATGAAGAGAGTATTCTGAAGCATGGACAAGATGACAAAGGAGTAGCCAAGATGACAAACCTAATAGTCACGTTCCATGAAGCAATGACATGGCAAACCAAGAAGGAAAGTGATCGATGGATGGTGCCCTACCAAGAAGAAGTTCGATCGAATACTTCATGAAACCGAGAAAGGAAGAAGATCGAGCAGCTGAAGGACCCACAAATAAGAAGCTACTAATGAAGGAAAGATTCCCGAATTAAGAGGGAGCTCTGATAGGTCCCTGATCAAGAGGGAGTTCTTTTTTTGGATCACCCCTGATTACAAAGGAGTGAAAATTGTGTTTTCCATTTCATGGGTCAAGCACTAGACTAGGACTAACAGCCATAAGTCTAGATGAAGGCCATGAATGGAAATGTACACACAAGAAAGACATATCATTCTTGTCTTCACTTGGGAATAAAGAATGGGAGGGTTAGGTAATCATTTGGCATCTGATACTCTTTGAGGATGTGTAAGGAATACAAGAAAAGAGTAGGCAAGAGTAGCGATATTCTTTGAGCGCTGGGAACCCAAGATAAGAATAATCCTAGAAGGTCATACTCGGAGAACACCCGGGTGGGTATGTACCTTGAGAGACAATGATGAAGGTGTCTATAAATCATTGGTCTCGCTAGCATTGTAGTTCATGGCCTCGCAAAGAGATGGAGTTTTTAGTCAAGGCCTTGCACTATGTAATGTCTCTTCCTAAATAATTTGGAACAAGACTAATTATTGCATTTTGGGGCCAATTTTGGAGATAGTTTTCTTTACTGGGGAGAAAATATCATAATTTCCATTTATTTGTTGAAAATTACATGCTGTAAATTCCATGGGCATATGCAAATACTATGACCGTAGTCAGTTGTTTGAAGTTACAAATTGTAAGTTCTAAACAAAAAAAGACCTTGTTCGGTGTGCTAGTGTTGTTGTACATATATGAATAATTACATATTCAAAAATTCACCAGTGGTGATCATTGTTCTGTTGCCAAAATTATGATAATTACATGATAGAAAAAGTTGTGAAAAAAGACAAGTATAGACTGCTAAGAATAGGACCTATCTGCCCTCCAAATTTCCTAATCCATATATGGTCTGTGGAAGTATTGGTAGGTCCACTCCAGTGTGTACTCTATGATTAACCATTCTCCTCGAGGACGATGCATTGCCTCTTTCGATAGCTTTTCCGCACTTTCATTACGCTCCCTGTAAATATGAGTGCATGAAATGTGATCAAATGTGTTTTGAGAAAAACAATTTCATCTAAAATAGTTTTGAGAGTATATGCATGGCAAGATGTTGTGTTGTTAAACTAGTTTATCACTATTTTGGAATACCCAAAAATTTGTATGTGTCTGCACTGTTTGAGGACGGTAAAATGTAAAAGGTGTCGGAGAGTAATCTGCTTTGCATAATTATTTGTACCCTCTCCCAACCCCATGCATATGTGAAAGTAATGAGTGTCTGATAGATGAAGTATAATGCCTCCTCCATAGCCCTCTACTTGTGCAGCCCCTTCAAAATATGCCTAGGGGTGGGCTTTGTCAATCTGTTCTTGTGTGATATTCCGAGTTCTGAAGACTTGTTCCTCAGTCGGGAGTTCCCCATAGCTCGAGCAGATTTTTGGAGGTATCAGGGCCCAGATTATATTTCGGCCTCTAAAAATGATGTTATTGCGGCACATCCATATGTGCCAAGTGACCAGAAGCAGCATATTCCTAACTATCGATTCAGTTGCAGCTTCCCACCATCTATCCCACGCATTTGGGATATCAACCCCACTCCAAGAATGCTTGATATTTAGTGTGTGCAGGACTTGAGACCAAATAAGTTGGGAGGTGGGGCAAGTGAGAAATAAATGATGATTTGATTCCTCCTCCTCATGGCATAAAACGCACCAAGTCATACCTGGGAAAGCTCGTTTTCTGAGGTTTTCTCCTGTAGGTGTTTTATCCGTTATGATGTTCCACATCAGTAATTTTGTGCACGGAGGGGCTTTTAACTTCCAAAGATGGCTCCACCATCTCATCAGTCTGTCTGGCTTGTGCTCAGCATGTATAATATCATACCCTTGCTTGGAGGAGTAGCGCCCATTTTTAGTAAAACCCCAGATCAATTCATCCTCCTCATCATTTAGGCACACATGGCATTCTGATAAAGTCTGCAGAAAAATTATCCATTGTCTTTCCCATTGATCTAGGATATTCCATGCCTCTCCTATGTGCCATGCTTGCTGCAAAATGGTTGAGTTATGAGGGTATCTAAGATGTGATATGAATAGGACACCATTTTTTTTTAGGAGTGTGATCAATTCCTATGGGAGTTGGTAGGCATTCCCACTGCCAATCCAGGGATAAATCCCGATTCAGACTAAATCCCCATTCCCAATCCTCTAGATAAGGCCCCTTTTAATGATGGGAAGGGTGTTGATTACAGCCCTCCAAATGACTGAAATACCTTTCCTATTCCATATAGGTCGCCTTAACCAGTCTAGTACCATGCTAGGCCAAATGTATTTGTGGGTGACCACCTCCGACCAAAGACTCTTGTGCTTCAGGAGTAGCCAGCCTTGTTTAGAAACCAATGCATGTGTGAAATTCGAGAGGTGCTTTAAACCCCAACCTCCCCATTTTTTGGGGGTCGTAATCCAGCTCCATTTGACCCATGCAAAAGGCTTTCCATCTTTCTATCCCTTCCACAGGAAATGGCTGCAGATTCGTTGGATCCTATGCAGAATCCCCAAGGGGATCCAAGCCAAAGACATCCAAAAGACTGGGGTTGCTTCTAGTATTGCTTTTATGAGTACCAGTCTTCCAGCTCTGGATAGAAGATGATGACACCAGATATTTATTCTTTTTTCCACCTTTGAGATCAACCAGGTCCAATATACTATCTTGTAGCCATCTGCTTTAATCTTGAATCCCAAATACTTTAGACCATCTTGTAGAGCCAAAATTTGGTATGGGAAATTTTGAAGGGCTAGCTAAGTTTCTTGATGAGTACAATCAGAGAAGGATATAATGGAATTTTCCCTATTTATTTCCATGCCTGTATCATCACTGAAAAGTTTTAATATCTCTATGAGGGTGATGATATCATGAATACCCCCATTAAGGAAAATGAGTATATCATCAACAAAAAGTAGATGAGTTAAAAGGTACTGATCAGTAATCATGAGGCCCCGGAGTCTCCCAGCTTGCTTCTCAGTTGTTATCAGTCTGTTGAGGCCTTCCATAACCAGAAGGAAAAGTAGGGGGGATAAGGGACATCCCTTCCTGATTCCCCTCTCCGCTTGAAAGGAATGGGAGGCTGGCCCATTAATAAGGATTACAAAAGAAACTGATGTTATACATCCCATAATCCATCTGGTGAACTCCAGAGGGAAGCCTAGGTGAGTGAGTATCATCCTTAGAAATAACCAGCTTATTTTGTCAAAGGCTTTGGAGAGGTCGATTTTGAGCGCCATCCCTTTTATTTTTCTCAGTTTTATGGAGTGGAGGGCCTCTTTGGCAGAGCCTATGGCTTCATGAATATGTATATTATGGAGGAAGGTGAACTGTTCCTGAGAAATATGTTCAGATAGGATCAGCTTGATGCGATTTGCTATAATCTTGGCAATAAGTTTGTAGAGACAATTGCAGAGGGATATAGGGTGAAAGTAATGAAAGGATGTGGGGGAGTCAGTCTTGGGTATGAGGACAATAAACGTGGAATTTAAGGGGGCATATATGCGACCAAGAGATCAACTCTCTTCCACCACTCCTAGCAAGTCTAGTCCAGTGATATCAAAGAAAGCAATATAGAATTCTACAGGCCAACCATCTGGCCCCGGACTTTTGTCCTTCTTGAACCACTTGAGAGTGCTTTCTAATTCCCCCATGGAAACTGGTTTTATGAGATCCTCCATTCCATCCGGTTCCAAATACCCAGGGAAATTGCCTACAAGGTTTATGATTTTGGCAAGAGAAGGGGCAAGGGGGGCTTTGAAGAGCTGTTTGAAGTGAGAGATACCAAGGTGGGTGAGCTAAGAGTGAGTATTGGCTGACTGATCTTGTTCCGAGGGCTTCTGCGAGATAGTATTGTTGGCTTTTCTTCCATTGGAAAAATTGTGGAAGAATTTTGTGTTGCCATCCCCCGCTTGAAGCCAGATTTCTCTGCTTCTGAGTCTCCACAATTCTTTCCGGTCAAGGAGGATCTTGGATCTCTGAGTTTCCAAGTCAACAAGATGTAACTTTGCTTTTTTGGATAAGTAGCCAAGCCCACTAACATCCGTTAAGGAGGATAGTTGTGCTTCGATGTCCGCAAGGGATTGGTCATCCCTAGCTCTTTTCATTTTTGTCCAATCAATAGTTAATCTCTTGAGCTGTTGCAAGTTGCTGCAAAAATCTGCAGCCTTCCTCTGATCCTTGAGGAATGGTTGGGCTTGCTAGAAATCCGTCACCATCTTAATATAATCAGGGTGCTTTAACCAAGAAGAGTTGAATTTGAAAGGTGCCATTGGTTTCCTAGATGGGCCAGCCACTTCCAGGCTAATGGAAGAGTGATCCGAAATACCCCCCGAGCCAACCCATTGCCTGTAGATGGCAAGGGTATGGAGGAGGTCTTCTTGAATAAGATATCTATCTAGTCTTCTAACAAGGCCAGCTTTACCTCTACGTCTATTATGCCATGTTGGCATCTTCTTATTCATGGGTACATCTATGAGCCCATATTGATCCAGGAGAGAGCTTAGCTGATCAGAGAGTGGGTCTAGCTGTGAGTGATGCCCCCAGGATTCCTCATGTCCAATGGAGAAATTCAGGTCTCCCCCTAGAATTGCGGCACTGTTGATCAAGGGAATATTCAGAAAGGATTGCCAGAAAGCAAGCATGTTTTGGTTTGGGGCATAAATATTAATGATGCGAAGTTGTTTGCCTAAATCTGCAGAGTAGATGTCCATGCCCACGAATCCCTGGCCTCCCAAGAAGATATCATCTTAATGGTTTTTTGATTGATCCTAGTGCCAATTTTGGAGATAGTGGGGCCTATTCGATTTTTATTAGGATATTAGATTTAGGAGAAGTTATTTTGTTGTCATTAAATTACACATGGGGGCCACCCACACTAGGGAAATACACACTCCCTAATTCGGTTTGCATGAAGGTGGTTAAGTTTTGCATGTAGGTGGTTAAGTGAGGGCCCACGATGGAGGTAAAATTGTAGGGAAAAGTGCTCCACAAAATCTATATAAGGAAGGTAGCTCTCCTCATTTCATTCATCTTATTGGAGTATATCGATTTCTCTTTGGTTGCTCGAGCTACTTAGCCGAGTCACTGGCTATTTAGCACGAGTTCTTCAGGTGAATATCTCACTCTTTCTTCACGAGACTTCGAGTGCCACCCTAGGAAGGTTTTCTTCATTTCTTCAGGAGGAGGATCACATTGTGATTCCCAGCAGTAGCATTCCCTTCTAGGTTGTGTGTATTACTGGGGGACGCAATGGAGAGGAGGTCGAGTTCAATAGTGGTGCTTAGCAGTGCAGATTTGTAGTGAGTTTTTTCGGAGAGGAGGCTAGGGAGGATTTTCATCATCTAGGAGATTTTGGGAGTTGATTGAGCTTCTAGCTTGGTAGTGTGACTTTCACACTACCTGGGCTAGCGCAAAGGCAGTGTGTGGGAGCTCATTTGGTGGGTAGAGTATCAGTCCTTGAGGCTGAGCTTTGCCATGGATTTTAGAGGAGATATTTGTAGTGGTGTTTTCTTCCATTTCAAGTCTTGGAGGATGACTTTGTGGTCATTCCTTGCAGGCTGTATTTCTAGAGTTGTTTGGAGGGCATGGGCCATAGAAGAGGTTGAATTTGGGAGGTAAAAATCTGGCCAAACCATTTCTGGGTTTTTGACAAGGATCCCAGATATAAAGTTTCAGAATTTTCTGAGCACCGGAAGTGGGGTTTTCAGCCATATCTTTGCAGTAGACAACATAGAATTGTTGGGGATTGCACAATGCCTTTGGGGGTCAATTTTGGGAGGTAAAAATCGGGCCAAACCATTTTTGGGATTTTGTGGGTTTTGGACAAGGAGTTTGTGGCTAAAGTTTCATCATTTTCTGAGCACCGGAGGTGGGGTTTCTTCCAGCTCCTTTCCAGCCAGTAGTTGTAGTTACTGGGAGATAACGCAAAGCATTAGAGGAGCAATTCTTTCCAGCATTGAGATTACTATTTGACACCTGAATTCTATCAAGCTTTCCCTTGAGGCAATCCTAGGTGAATTTTCCGCACTATTGTACTTGATCCACTTCATTAATAAAATGGCTTCGCTGGTTCACATCCTGTTGTGTATTGAGCATTTGTTGTTTGCTTAATTTTTTGTGTATGAATCACATTTTCTTTCGTATATCATTGTCTGTTCCAAATTTTCTGCATTTGGGACATTGCACACTATGACAATGCTGATGAATATGATGCTATAACAAATGGATTGCAAATCTAGTTTCTCTTATGTGAATTCTTCAAGATTGAAAATTGCCAAACACCTTGTAATATTGTATGAATACCTCCCTAGTTAAGAGGGAGTGTTGAAGGAAATGTAACTAGGCTAGGTCTTCATAAATGTAATTTTGATATTTGTACTTATTCAAGAAAAGAGATTTTTTTTTTATTATTTTTCAATGAGTTTCTTGCTCATTGAAAATAGAACAAGCACATTTTGAAGTGCTTCTAGAGAGTCAAAGTCAAAATTTAATTATGATAAGACCCTTTGAGGGCATGTTACATCACGTATGACATCATACAAGCAAGGGAATACCTCCAAGCATGGTCAAACCCTCTCCTAGCATCAACGTGGTCTCCAAGCAACAAAAAATGGGTAAAAAAATTGAATTATGGTACAAATTGTAAGTTGGCCTAATCGACAGTCTAGTCGGCCTAAAAGAGGAGGGCCAAACCTCTATTTATAGAGGTTTTCCACTCGTCATTTGGACACACACTTCACTTTGAAACCCGCAAGCAAAAGAGGGCTAAAAAGGATGAAGACAAGGGCATAAAAGGGTAACGAGGACAACAAATATAAGGAGGAAAAACAACAAAGTAAAAGAAGCCATTTCTGGAGCAGACCCAACCACACATGCAAGAGAATGAAGGATAGTCTGCAGCCCTAACAACAATAAGATCACAATTGGATATTTCTGTTTGTTTGGGGATGAAATTAGGTCCATAATGGCCTACTACTCCAACGAGGAAGAAGGTCATCAAGCAAAGTAATAAAGAAGGATACCAAAGTATAAAGGACTATTTCTAGGCCTAGAAATAGTCACACGTGTGAGGTGCATCAAGGATATGATAGCAAGCTAAACAATCTATTGTTTGGGTGAAGAGATCAAGCCTCCAAGGACTCATAAGCCTAGTGAAGGAGTCCATTTCTCTAATGTGAAAAAGAATCTAATTAGAACGAAGTGCTGGAAGAAGTGTCGAAAGAAATGCCGGAAGTGATAGTGCAGAAAGAAGGATTTGAATTATGCTTGGAGGATATCGTAGTTAAGGATCTAGGGTTTGGGAGTTGTTCAAATAAGAAGCTTCAATAAGAGAAATCCTACAAAGGGTTTTCCTCTCAAGAGTGGAGAGGGTTTGTCCCTGGAAGAGAGCCAAACTTTATGTTCTTGTTATTTTGTTTTGGTAGTAGTTTGATGAAGCACAGACATATGCACTAATAAGAAAAAGAAGAAGTATAAGCTAACTAGAAGAAGTAAAAGGACCTCAAAAATTCTTATCAAGTCATGGAGAATCATCACAACACTACTTTGTCATAGATTCTCTAACATGATCAAGCTCCTCCTGCTCAAAGCATCAACTACCTTGTTCTCTTGTCCACTCACATGTTTCAGGAGAAAAGTGAAACTTTATAGGAATTCCACACACTTGGCATGCTTATCATTCAACTTATGCTGCTGCATTATATATTGTAATGCAAAATTGTCAGAGAACAAAACAAACTCCCTAGGTAGTAAATAGTGCCTCCAATGCTTCAATGCTTGAACCACCGCATAGAATTCCTTGTCATAAGAGGAGTATTTCTGCTTTGAGTCATTCAAATTCTCGCTGAAATATGCAATAGGTATGTGGTCTTGACTCAATAATCCTCCAATGGCTATATCACTAGCATCACATCTGACTTCAAAAAGTTGGTTGAATTCAGGTAGCTTCAACACCGGTTTCTCAGTGATATTTTTCTTCAAGAGCTAGAAACGTTTCTCTGCTATTGTATTCCAACAAAATGGTTGTCTATCCTTCTTGATTGCCTCAATGACGGGTGCACAAATACCACTAAAATTATTGATGAACTTTCGGTAGAAGCTATCTAACCCATGAAAACTCCTAACTTCGAAAATTCTTTTGGGTGAAGGCCAAATCGCAATTTCCTCTATTTTCTCTAAATCTATTTTCAGCCCATCCTTTGAAATGACAAATCCTAATTATACCAACTCAGACTTCATGAAAGTACACTTCTTCAGGTTAATCAGCAGTTTCTCTTGTTGCAGTCTTTCTAGAACATACCTTACATGCCTAAGGTGTCCTTCCTTTGTTTGGCTGAAAATCAAAATATAATCTAAATAGACAATAACAAACTTACCAACAAACTCCTTCAAGACCTCGTTCATTAACCACACGAAGGTTCTCAGTGCATTTGTCAATCAAAATGGCATGACCATCCATTCATACATTCCACTATTGGTCTTGAAAGTTTTCTTCCACTCACCCCCTTCTCTGATCCAGATTTGACGGTAACCACTCTTCAAATCAACCTTTGAAAAGTAGGTTGCCCCACTTAAATAGTCCATCATGTCATCCATCTGTGGCAATGGAAATATGTACCTGATTGTAATCTTATTAATTTCCCTAGAGTCTGTGCACATCCTCCATTCTCCATCTTTCTTTCGACTAAGCACTGCAGGGATAGTGCACAAACTCAAGCTTTCCCTTATCAATCCCTTTTCTAGAGTCCTTGAACCTACTTCCTTATATCTTCATTCTCCTTGGGTGTCATTTGGTAAGTGGCTTTGTTTGGGAGGCTTGCGCCTAGTATAAATTCTATGTGATGGATAATGCTTCTCTTAGGTGGAAACTCACTTGGAAATTCATCTACCACGACATCACTAAACTCCTACATCATCTCTTGAATCTCAATAGGTAAATCTGTAATTTCAGTGTGTGGATGTTACATGTCATTTTGTCACATTAGGAAAATGACCATAAGTTTGGATCTTTCGCTATCCAAAAATGTGTCCCAAAATAATTCCACTGCAAAGTTAGAATCTAAATCATCCCAAAGAAGGTGTAATTTCTGGATACCATGGTACAAAACCCTATTTTTGGCTACCTATGCAGTTCCCTAATTAATTTTTGTTCATACGTAGAGAAGACCATTAGAAGTTGCGCATAAGTACGCATTGTCTTACACTACGACCTACGAACATGACTTAACGAATGTAAAAATAAAAATTAAAGTCGCGTTGTTGGTAGCATCTATCCCAACCAATAAGATTTGAATGGGTGCCTATTCAGCTATGATCCCTCCCATCATGGAGAAACTCCCCTTCCTTTGTGGAACCCCTATCCCGCTATTAGTGGATCTCATCCCTTGGAGAATGGATCCAAAACTTCCCTCCTTGGCCTATAAAGATACTACAGGTTTGAGGATTGGGGGAGGACTATTGGAAGTAGGCTTATGTTGTTGGAATAAGGTTGGAAGTCTATTCATTCAAGGAGAGGGTTGGAGATTGTGGGAGGGACTTGTAATATCAAGGCTACATGGTTGTAAGGATTTTCTCCAATTTATTAATATAAAGGAAAGTGTTCTTTATCACTTACATATTTGTTGATCTAATTTATAGGATTCCTTGATCACCCACATAGATTGTGATTTCATATTGATCAGTTTATGATATATAATTGGTTAATTAGTCGATTTATCTCTTTTTTTATATATTGGTTGCTTTGATCTCTTGTTTGTCTCTATCTATGTAGATCTCTTTTAGGACATTATGGAGAAGTTATGGGGAGCAACGAGAGGATCTCTAAAGCATCAAGGAGTGAATGGTCAGAAGCTTTGAAGGGGACTTCATCAATCATTTTGTTTAATCAGTAAGACGCCTCTATCATAGTATTTTCTTTTAGTCAATCATATTCTAGAGAAAGGTAGCAGTTCCTATTTGTTTGTTACTAGGTTTCTTTGAAGTATAGGGAGATCGTTCTTGTCTAAAAGAGGGATAACTCCACATAACAAAAAAAGTATTACCTTTGGCTTATAGACCACCACATAGATGACCTCTTCTTCCTCCATTTGCTGCAGAAATTCCTTTCCTCCCAACAACAATTCTTTGGAGTTGCTTGTCCCGGTTGTACTTTCTTCCTTCAAAGGTACAAGGGTGTGCTTGATGTCATCCTTTTCAAACTTATAGGTGTTTCTCTCCCCATCATGCACCACTCTCCTATGAAACTGGCAGGGCCATCCCAAAAGAAGGTGGAAAACATCCATCGGTATGATGTCACAAACTATCTTATCCTGATATCGGTCTATATGGAACTCCACTTCACTTTTCTCACTCACAAGCAATTGGTGACCTTTCTACAACCATGATACCTTGTATGGTGTCAGATGCTTCATCCTTTTCAATACAAAATTTTCCACCATTTCTGTGGAAACCAAATTGTCAATGCTCCCACTGTCAGTCACCACTTTGTAGCATTTTCCTCTAGCCTTACAAACAATCCTAAATAAGGAATTCCTCTGTGTTGGTTCAATAGTCTCCTTGGCTAGTTTCAACAAGACCTTATTCATCATTAAGGCTTCTCCCATTTCTGGTGCATTTTCTGCCACAAGTTCTTGTGCTTATGTTGCTTCTAGCTGAGCTACATATGCATCTTTTTGTTCTCCTTTCTCATTCTTGGGACATTCAAAGGATATGTGACCCAACTGTCCACATTTATAGCACCGGTAGGTAGTTTCTCTGCTTCTTCCTCTACCTCGTCAGTAAGGTCTTCCTCCTTTGGAGTCACCTTCTTTCTGTTACTTTCCTTGCTATCTTGAGTTACCTGCATCATTATTTTGGGTTGAATCCTTCCCTCTTCCAGATGTCTATAATTTTCCCTTAAAACCATGACCTTTGCTTTAATTTTTCTTCCTCATTATCTTCTCTTCTACCTTCAAGGAAAACTAGTATGCTTCTTTCATTGTCCAGGGAGAAAACACGTTGATTTCATCTTGAATCTCTAGCTTCAAGCCATTAATATACCTTTATATCTTCTTTGGGGTGTCTTCTACATAACCTGCCCTCAAATTCACCCTGTAAAATTCTTCATTATATTCTCTAAATGTTAGCATCCTTTGCTTGAGGTTATGCACATGTCTGTAAAGTGATAGCTGAAAGTATTTTGGTATAAACTTCCCCTTCATCTTGGCTATCATCCTATCCCAAATTTTAATCAATGGTTTCCCCTTTTTCCTTCTTTTAGCCTGCACATTGTCCCACCACAATGCAACATGGACTTTCAACCTAGTTACAACAAATTTTACCCGCTTATCTTCTTCAATCTCTTCATATTCGAAATACTTATCTAGTTCACTAATATAGTCCATCAAATTCTTGGCTACCAAAATTCCATCATAGCTAGACAACTCAGATTTTGGTCTTGAACTTGAGCTTAAAATTGACTTCAACAATTTAACCTCCAGAGCTTCATACACATGCATTGCTCTTTTTGCAGTAGCTTCTTCCTCTAAGCCATTTTCATCTCCAACCTCAATGTCTCTCTACCTGCTGGTCTCCATGGATTCTAAATGAGCTTCCAACCTTTGTATCTCCTCTTGGAATTCTGCATTAGCTACGAGCCTTCCTCCACGACCTTGCACCCTTCTTACTCACATCACCATTTATCTCTTCAATAGGAAACAACACCAACACCAAATGTAACGTTATCACAAATATAGTTCTACTTCAAACCCGCTACGATACCAAAAATTGGTGGGAATTAGGAAGCGAAAGGCAAACCGGGGTTCCACATCATGCAAAAATATGTTGTTGGAGGTGCTACGAAATATTTTCGTAGCGCACCGCAAAATATTTTTGTAGCGCCCTCAGAAACTCTTCTTTAATCTTCGGAAGACATACCAACTTACACTCTTTACAGACTTGATTCTCTACCTCTGAACACATCCTCCATGCTCAATAATGGCCTTTGCTTGTCTCCCTTAATGATGGTTACACACGGGCCCTCAACAAAATTGTGACCGCCTCGAGAACAAAGGCTCTTACCAACGCTCAAACTTATCAAGTTCTTCACGTTGTCCTCTACAGAAAATGGTCTCCTCCTACCTTGTCTGCATCCAGCTTCCCCTCATCGAATTATTGAGCACACTCATAACAACATAACCATGTTAATGCCTACAAAATAGGGCGCTACAAAATATGGTTTGGGTAAAAAAAAAAACCACATATAAATAACCACGTGCATCATAGGTCAAGTGTTAACAACCATCTAATACTACCAGATTTGATCACACAACTTCCGGAATGTAATCAAATGTAAACAAGGTTCAAAAGAGGTTATAACACAAGTAATTGAATGTGTTGCACACAACTTTACCTTATTTATTTCATATGTATAAGTTCGAGGCAGGAGAAGAAGCTCCCCTCCTTTCAATCAATGCTCCTTTTATGCACATCCTTGGCACCTAATTCACTTCCCCTCCTCTCTAATTGAGGGAAGTCGAAAAGATACAACATAATGACTCTTCATTTCCTAGACTTTACAACTTATTCAAATGTTGTATTTACATTATTCAAAATTTCATTAACAGAGACAAAAATCAACTTTTCCATCCCAACATGTGGCCAATCCACCACATTGTCAAGCCCCCATCGTTTTCCACCACAAACTTGGTCTAATGCTCTTGCATCATATTGCAACATCCAAAATCTAAGAATATGATCCTCAATAATGCAAGTGGACAATATATCACTACATATCAACCCCATGATCTTCATCCTTATTACAAGTTTCTAAAGCCATAGGAAAACTTGAATTCAAAATTCTATGTGGCTTGTTATTCTCAGTTTGTTACAAAGTACATTATCAAAGAAGGAATTTCTAAAATAGTGATTGAGGAAAGTGTATCAATATCTTATGGCTATGTGTTGCAGGTTGTATGAGCATGAAAGCACAAAATTATTTGAAGAAGGATGAGTCTATATGGCCTACCCATATGTTGATGAAGGAAAGATCTTAAATTGGTCAGACCTACTAGCCCAACAATTACAAAGAAATGTTGCGAAGGAAAAAAATGTTTCAGAAGGCAAGTATCCCAAGTTCTACATGCTAGCCTACTTGCTTGATGGGATCTCTGCCTAGAATGAATTCCTAGGTCTAGAATGGAAATGGACCAAGCAACAAATTCTTATACACACTTATTGTAAGATATCTTAGGTCAAATATAGGGGAGTGTTTGAGAAGATAACTGAGAACTTTATTGTGGTGCTATATCAGATGATTTTTGAGGTTGAGGCACCTTGCATTACTGACAAGGCCAAAGAAATTATTGTTGAAGTTGAATATTGGTGTATTTCTTATCAGGGCACATTTATCAGAGTGTTTGGAGATTATAAGGCCTCACAACTTATGTTGAATTTTGTGACGGATAAAGTAGTCATGCAAGAGGTCAATTACCAGCTCTGCACAAGATTTTCAGAGCAATTACAGAAGTCAAAGTGTTGAAAATGCAACAAGATGATGGAGCTTAGTGAAAAGGAGTCGCCTTCGCTAAGTGGGCTTGCAGGCTATTTTTGGCGCAAAGTCTATTTTTAGACATATGGATCATGGTCTATGAGTTGCAGGATGTTATTTGTGGATGATTCGTAATGTTGGTAAAATAGATGGACTTCTATTTTTAGACATATGGGCGGAGTCTATTTTTAGACTGCCAAGTCTAAATATAGAACACTCGAATATTATTAGCTCTTAATAATATTTGGACTATAAACATTATCTTATCCTCTTGGAGCACTTCAGTTTGAGCTACAGATGTGGCACATGCAGCTGCTAGAAGGAAATACCCTTTTCTTATGGGTCAGTTGAGCTATTGCATGAAGGACTTCAGTTAGAACTCAAGTGATTGAGTTTAGTGGAGTTGAATGAGGAGTTGATGGAGTTGTGTTCAGTTTGACTTGGTTGAACTAGTTGTATTTCGTCTAACTGAAGAATACACTAGTGAGGAGTTGTGTGAATTAATTATTAATTAATTCACTAATTATTAACTCATAAATCGACTAAAGAATACATCAGTTAACTCAGTGCATGGAAAGTTCAGTGGAGACATGTGTTAGAGGTGAGTGAAAGGGAAAGACAACTGTCAGTTGTGACTATAGTTGTGCATGAGATTTTCACATGAAGGGATTGAGATTGCCAATGAGGATTGTGTAGTCACACACAAGGGAAATACAAGTTTGGTCATTCCATTCATCATTATTCTCATGCAGGATTGCGCAGTGGAGGCAGGCAAGCAACAGAGGATATTTGAACCTGTGATTGATTCAAATCTGAGCTAGTTTGTGTGTAACAGGTGGAGATAGTACTGAGTACTTGTGAGGAGTATTGTACTATGTATTGTTACATTTTCTCAATCAATATAATATACAGATAGTTGGGGGTTTTCAGCAGTATGCTTTCCCCGTGATATACTGTGTTGATATGTGTGATTGATGTTTCAATGTGCGCATGTGATTGATGTTTTAATTTTGCAAATTGATGATCAACGTAGAGGAGGTTATGTATTAGCATGCATTCCGCAAATAGTGTATAATCAGGATAATCTCTGTGAATAAATGTTATATTACTCAAATTTTCTACATGGTATCAGAGCGAAGTTGATCATCAGACCTATTATTCAGAAAGTGATTACATTTTATTTCTTCAGGCAGAGTCTGTAATTGGGCCAGGTAGCCTTTGGATTCATCCTTCTTTTGGAAGGTGAGATATCTGGTGAATGCCCATACAGTCAATCTCTGTATGAGAAATAATTTGTTCTCATGAATTTTAGATCAGAAGTCGTTGAGTTTTGAGCTGGTGGAATTCGAATTTGCAGCAGTGTGTTCTTGGTGTCTAAGTTGAAATGTCTTTCAACAGATTGCAATTGGAGTATGCCCTTGAAGGCAGCTCGAATTATATTGCATAGAAAGACAGGATGGAGGCGGTGTTAGATGAAAATGGGTTGAAGGAGTTCATAGATAATGATGTCCCAAAGCCTACTAATGCTGCTGAAGCTAAGGCTTGGCAAAAGAAGACAACAAAGTGTCGAAGGATTCTGTTGGAGGGCGTGAAGGATCACATTGTATCCAGCCTGCATGGAAAGGCTTCTCCATACTTGATGTGGAAAGCATTGACATATTTATTCCAAAGCAAGAGTGACCAGAGGAATTTGGCGCTCAAGGATAAACTCAGAAACATTAAGTGTGAGAAAGGCAACAGTATGCCCAAGTATCTCACGAAGTTCACCCAATGCCGGGATGAGCTGGGAAGTGTGGGGGTGACTGTCGATGATGAGGACTTGGTGAGCTTGGCTCTCCTTGGTCTGCCGAAGAGTTGGCATTCCTATCAGGACTCTGTCAATGGTCGGGACAAATTGCCAGGATGGGAGAGACTTTGGTCGGATCTTGTGCAAGAGGAGATCAAGCGGAATACCAGGGACGAATCTTCATCAAAGGCAACTAATGAAGAAAACTGCGATTTGGCTGCCAAAGAAAAGAAGGGGAAGAACAAGAAAGCTTCTCATTCCGGTGCGAAAGGCAAGAAGCAAGACATGTCCAAGGTGAAGTGCTTTCACTGTCACCAGCACGGACACTATGCCACAAATTATCCGCAGGAGAAGAAAAATAAGCAAGTTGCTGGATCTGCAGCGGGAGAGGCCTTAGCCTCACAGTTTGAGCTGGATTTTTCATTGATTGCATGCTTGGTATCAAGTGTGATGGGATCGGTATGGTTCTTGGACAGTGGTGCATCTTTTCACATGATAGGAGATCGAGATTTGTTTTCTGATCTGGAGGAGAAAGATCTTGGAGTGCACATCGAGATGGGCGATGATGGTAGATACAGTGCGATTGGTATCAGTACCATTTCCTTTGAGAGGGAGTCTGGTAAACCCTTCATATTGAAGGAAGTGATGCATGTTCCAGGATTGAAGAAGAATCTTATCTTTGTGGCGATGTTAGAAGACAAGGGATATGATGTTGTTTTCAGCGAGAGAAAGGCTTTCCTGTGCAGTAAGACAACTGGAGAAACCCAGAAGATAGGGGTTCGAGTCAGGAAACTTTATCAATTGCATGTAGATGGCTGCACAGCAATGGCATGCAAGGCAGAAGGATTGGTGAGCTGGGATGATGGCGAGCTGTGGCACAGGAGATTGGGCCACCTTCACCATGGAGCCTTGAAGATACTGCAGCAGATTTCTACTGGGCTTCCTAAAGGTACTCTTGCGCAGTCAGATCAGTGCAACAGGTGTACTTTGGGAAAATTTGTGAAAGCCACCTTTCACGAGAAGGATAGTCGCGCCACGACGATCCTTGAGAGAATTCACACAGACGTGTGTGGACCTTTCTCAGTAGCTTCGACAGCAAAGCACAAGTACTATGTGATCTTTG
>APFE031208904.1:0-27680 GCA_000404065.3 Pinus taeda
CATTACGCTTGAACGAACGAGCGATTGACACGATCGAGAGAGGCTCATTCCCTCTTCCATCGAAACAAAGGGAAAGATCCATCCTTCGAGGTCCCAATCCTGATAAGAGAAGGGTTGTGAATAGCAGTACCGACTGACTAAGCGATGAATTCATCAAGTGGTATAGGTAGAAAAGGTATAGTTCTTCAGGTGGGTAGGTTGGTAAGAGTGAAGGTAAAGGGAAGGGTTGTATCATGGCATCCCGGGTCTATAGCTGTTCCTCCTGAGCGCTTCATTCATTCAATTCATCCGGAAACACTGAAGTAAAGGTAAGGGTGAGGTTGGTGGAACCCGTCCAGAGAAGTGTCTATAGCAGTCCCACCCAAGTAAGCGATTCATGAAGCAAGTGTATAAGGCTACAGGTATAGGTCTTAAGGTGGATGGGTACTAGAAGGTGGAGGTATGAAAGGTCAATCTATCCAGTTCTAGGGGTTCAAATTGATGAATCGGTATTGGCAAGGCTCTGAAATCCGAGTTGTCGTGGTACCAGAATTCATAAGGAAGGGAAGGGGAGAATGACCCTGAACGAATGACCCATTATGCACGGACGGGAGAACGCCCGGAGATTCTCGAATGCTGGCTATCTTATCACAGACAGAAAGGGAGCCCGCATCTTATCAAATAAGAACGCTCCCTATTCTATTAGGTAGGGAAGGGGCAATGAACGAGCGAGGCAGCATAACAGATTGGAAATAACCTGAGTCTTTATTGATTGTCGGGCTAGCTTTGCTAACTACTCCGATCAAGTACAAGGGGATAGTTCGACGATAAGAAGCAGCTGCCCGCCCGGGACTATGCGTACTTCTTCCCGACTGACTATTCCCATAGTCCGGCTCTGCTCTGGAGGCCATTGAATGAAATGGCTTATGCAATGAAAGAAATTATCACTCAATTCTTGGGGATAGGGGATAGATAGGTGAAAGCAGAGAGAACGCGTAATGCATGCAGGGCATCTTGGTCGATCTGCACCAACCATTACTTAGATACATAATGAGTGCGGTAGCCAGCAAGCAGAATTGGTCGCTGTCATACTACCATCCATTCATCCATCCATTATCAAATGGCAAAGTTCCAAAACTATCTCATAAGCTATGTGTACCTCTCGGTCCACCCCACCTATGTGATCACTCATCAACCTAGACGTGCTCAAGTCAAGTCCCACCCTCCATGCAAGCAACCAAGCATCCTCATGTCGTCTAGTGCTCAACGTCCTCCTCTAAGATGCTCAACTCTCCTCCTCCAAGGCTATTCATCAGCCAAGCAAGCAACCTACTCTCCATGTGGCCATGGTGGGTGAAGAATGGTTTCATACTGTCTAGGTCTCCAACACTCCAAGGAATAATGCCACATGAACATCCATAGAAAGTGTAACAATCAATGAGCAAGCCACCTCCCATGTGTATGTTCATTATGGCACAACTAAGCGTCATCCATAGAACATGCAACCCACATCAATTGAAGCACCCTCAAGCATGGTGTAAACACTTTCAAAGTAATCCCAAAAGGTCACACCTAAAGCATGTATTGTTGTTAAAGCTTTATCTTGGAAAGAAAGCATTGACTATTTATATACTTTTGATCCAGTTACTCGTATGAAATCCATTCGGATGATCCTATCTATAGTTACTTCATTGAATTGGAGTGCTTTCCTCCATAGAGATCTTCCAGAAGAAATGAATATGCAACAACTGCCAAGGTTTATATAGAATGGTCCTATCCCCTTGGTTTGTAAGCTATATGCCTTGAGATAGGCACCTCACACTTGGTATGAGAAGATCCACCATTTCTTTCATAGTTGTGGCTTCACTCGCTGTAAGGTTGAGCATTATATCTATGTTCACCATCAAGATAGCCAAATTCTTCTTGTTTGCTATCTGTGGATTATCTCCTCTTGACTAGTCACTCCACAATTATGATCAATGATTTGAAGTAGCACCTGAAGGACTCTATTTAGATGACCGATTTGGGGTTTCATATTTATACTGGGTTTTCCTTTTATCACACACAATACACCTTGGATCTCTTGTAGCACTTTGGCATGGAAGATCATCAATTTGTTGGTACTCTTACTTATTTTAGGATGAGGTTTTAGGCCCAGTGTCTGTCACCCTTATTTGATGGGACTATCTATTGATCGCCGGTTGGTAGTTTGCTTTATCTTACACATATTCGACTAGATATATCTTTTGCAGTCAATATGTGTACTAGCGACATGCAGGAACCCCATGAGAAGCTGCTATGCGCATTTTGCGCTATCTTAAGGGAACCACTCAGATGGGCATTCTCTACTCAGCAGGCATTGACATCCATCTTCTTGCCTTTCCTGACGTCGACTATGCGGGTGATCTTGATGATCGACACACCACCTTAGGGTACTTTTTCTCTCTTGGTTGTGGATTGGTTTGTTGGTGTTCCAAGAAGCAATAGGGTGTGGGACTCACCTCCATTGAAGTTGAATATGCTAGTGTAGTTCATGTCGGGAAGCATCTTTCTCGGATGTGGATGTGACTCGGTGAGCTAGATCTTACTCAACGTCATACTCTTTTTAGATTTTGTGACAATCAAAGTACCATTAAGCTTATTCATAATCTAGTGAATCATCAAAAGTCCAAACACATTGAAATTTTCATGCATTACATTAAGCTCCTCCATGCTCATGGCAAACTTGTACCAATCTTTGTTCCTTCCACAGACCAACTTGCAGATATCTTCTTCACCAAATATCTGTCTAAGCTCACCTTCACTCGTTTATGCGCACATATTAGTATATGTTAGCTGCCATTAAGGGAGAAAACATGATGTACTATAATATCATCTCACACGGCTCCTTGTTTAGATTAAGGGGCGGTGTTGACTACATGTGGCTGATCTTCACTTGTGGCAATGTGCTGGCCCACTATGTGGGTAGGTGAGGCCCTTAATGGGCCAATCTTTGGGTAGTGAAACCCACTGTTGTACTTTATTCTATTTTTTCTTATTTTCTTATAAGGCTGACCTAGTCTCCTCCTTGGGGCTAGCGCCTTAACCATAGTGGAGTGGTATAAATACATCACCTAATTCATTTGTAATATCATCTCATTCAAGTGAATGAATCTATTCTTTGCCTAAGGGCACCTACAAAGTATTCCCTTGTTCCCCACGCTATTTGGGATCTGGCCAAAAGGGGGTACCCTTTAGATATCCGTAAAGTAGGATTCCTAGTCTGTCACCCTAGGACTCCTTTGTGCAATGTTAGGATCTTATTGACTAGGTTTTGAGATGTAGAGTTATGGTGGTGTTGCAATTTAGGGCCCCTACACCTGAGGGTTTAGAGAAAGTATGTTGGGAGTTGGAGTGAAAGGGATATTACACTTTTAAGAACATTTTGAAATACTAGGTTCATTGGAGAAGATAATGCAGGATGCTTACAGGGGAATTCGTTTACATTAGGATGTTGACTTGAACTGCATCTGGAACCATGCATTTGACTGATACAAGACTCAGAGTTGTGCTAAGGGTGAAACATGAAGTCTCGGAGTCGATGAAAATCTTTTGAGAGATATTCCTCCTCCCCTCTATATTGTTGGTGAGTAGTGGAGGATGAGGAGAGAGATGTATGAGTCTTCCCTGTACTTCTACATGAAGAAGTAATTAGAGGGAGAGGTCTCCATCTGACACAATCCCCCACTTCCTGTGGTTCTGGGTGAGTCATTATGGGTACATGAAATTCTTATCACCCAATCCGAACCTTTCATCTTACCCACTACCATCTCTATGAGATTTGAAGATGTTTGGAAAGGGATGGTGACTCTATAATCGCCAATAGGCTTGGACCCTAGATCCATGGAAAATGAGGTCCCGTTTGACCTGTCCCTTCCTCTCTTGGGTTAAGGATAGAGGCCAGGATCATTATATTTCGTTTGATTTCCCTCCGAAATCCTAGGTTGGTGATCCTCTCACTTCATGGCATTTTCAATTTCATAATCGACGATGCTTCACTAGGAGAGCCATGGGGAGTTTGAAAGTCTTTTGTGCCTCAAGAGTCTGAATTGATGGGAATTACACCCAACGGTGATTATTACTTAGGCTAGGATGAAAAATGAACCATGATATCTGATGTGGTGTCTCGCTCATGGTGGATCCTGGAAACACAAGAGAATTGATGTGGTTGGATGTACTTGGTGCAGGGTGGAACACATCTCATAATCTTAAGGTATTAGGCAGGAGTGGGTGATGCCCCTTTGACACTTAGCTGTGTTTCTTTCTACTCATGCCATCGGTCTTGCATCTTTGATTACATAGTCATGCCGCTTTGAGGGATATGACAATTTGATCTGGTAGGGGTGGAGCTGAAGGAGTGATGCTTGTGTGGTGTTACTACTTGCTAGTGAAAGTCTCCATTCTTTTCATCAGTTCCTAAAGTACATTAGCCTTAAGAAAAAGACTGCTAGCTGTAGTCTGTAGAGTAGGGTACTACTAACTATAATGTAAATGACTACTATTTTGACTACTTGCCATAGTCTTTAGACAATGACTATTCTTGGCTAATGCTGCTCCCATATGAAGAAAGTTGGTTGTTGTCGGAGCCTACTCTTAATAAAGGAAAGGACCCCTTTTCACACTAGAGTGAGTTCCATGGAGTTGTTAGGCCTTAGAGACTGCCTAAGTCCATACAGTAAGAAAACCACTAGCTGAAGTCCATTGCTTGGCCCATGGCGGCAATAAGCCTTAATAGGACTACTATCTTAGTCCATGCACTTATTAGTTCCATTCACCTATTGGGAACGGTGTATCGAGAACAGTTCACGTCGAACTGGGCATGGTGGGTCACACAAATTGTAACACCTCTTGGGCAGGGTGGAAAGAAAAGCAGTAACAACCACCACCTCCTCCTGTACATGGGTAGAGTGCTTTTTTGAAGGCCTGTTAAGCTAGCTGTCTTTGCTGTGTATGGGTAAGCCTCTGTAGGAACTGTGTTTCCATCTTCAGTTTGATATGGGTCAATTCTATTCTCCTTCCTATCGGCTATGGAAGTGGTGGGCCTGGGTGCAAGGACATATCTATAATAGAGAAACTTCCAGAAATGGCCCATTTAAGTAATTAGTAAGAATGCCACTTCAGGAACTTCAAGACCATAGGGAAACTCTACAGACTTATTCAAGTAAGTAAGCAAAAGCTTATAGTCATCTATCCATGCAACTAAGTCATACATAGAGACTAATAAAGTGTCTAAAGGGTAATTGACATGGAAGGCTTAAGGCACTTCAGGGCTTGAACTCTATGGCTTAAGAAAGACCTTACTCTAAAGACCTTACTCTACTGTCGCCGATAGATAGTGTCTTATTCCCAGGAAGTTGTCAGTGCCAGCCGGGAAGCCAATAATACCACACATCAAAGCTAATCATTGAATGAAGAAGGAAAGGAAGGGGACTAGCTTATTATCCACTCTATGGCCGGAGACTACCTTATGGCAGTCTATAAAGCTAATACTAAGGCTATTACTGGAGCTTACTCTAGGGAACTTACTGCTTATTAGTGCTTGAACTTTCACTATCAGGTCGATAGAGAGAGCGTAAGGCTTTCATAACTATGCTACCGTAGCTAAGGCAATAAGAAGGGCAAGACTAAGCTAGTGTCCAGTAGAGAGGGGGACTAAAGCTAAGACTAGAGGATAGTAGTTAGACCTTTTCTGAAACTATTACTGTTTTATGCTCATGTTCCTTAGGTCAGATTCACCTAAGCAAAAAGAAGATTTGTAGTAACGCTGCAAGCTCCTCCTCAAAAGCAGGCTTGAGCAACCTCACCTCACTTGGCAAATGAGGGAATTGGTGTACCTCGACCCTCGACCCTCTTACCGCTACCAAACACACGTCCCTACCTCGAATGGATGGAAGGAATAATGATGAAGCGTTATATATTATGATTCAATGCTTTAGCTTCATACGCAATGTGTATTCAGCGAGGGGGGGCTATCCTCCGCAAGGGGCTAGGAGGTAGTGCATTTCATCCTGGTCAGGGAGTGGTATTCACGCTAGTCAGGTAGTCCCATTCAGGGAGGTGAGTGATGCAGTCCCAGTTTGAAGTGCACCCATTACCCTTGAGCTGGTTTGATTGAACCTTCAGCCACATACCTATACCCTTTCGCTATATCTACCTTGGTCGAAAGCCCTTGACCTTTAGCCTATTCCCTTGATGGGGGGGAACCTTGAGCCCACTGGATAGACCCTTAGCCATATCGCTTGATGGCAGCAGATCCCTATCAATCCCCTACCCCTTGAGCCTGGCACCGCATTAATCGTGACCCTGGAGACCTACCTTCCTTTTCACAGAAGCTTCAAAACAGATAGATAGCAGCGAGCTTGGTTAAAGCCCCAAATCATAGCCGATCCCTTGAAAGCCCTTGTCTACTCTTGGGAATAAGACGTAGCGCTCTGGCACAGCTGCCGGTTCAAATTATGCCGATGGAAATGACCGTGTCCGAATGATGCTGGGATTTAGGCTTGTCGTTTTGCTGCTTGTGCTGGGGCTCCTTGCGCTCCTGGGAATCATTATGCCGGTTCTCATTATGCCGGGAAGGAATTACGGAACGGAAAACACCAAAATGGGCTCGTAGATAAGGTGATTTACCACACCTATGATACGCTTTTTTATAAGCTACAACGTCGGGAGCAACCACCAACTCGTCTTTATAGATACCAATGACACAAAACGCTCTAATTTCACATTCTTGATTGAAATCCTTTTTGGGGGTCGGGCTCACCTCATCGCGGGAAAGAAAAGACACTTTTGATGAGAAATATTGCCATTTCTGGACGTTTCTATGTAACCTTTGGATAGATGAATGCGCGAGGGTACTACCACGCTTTGCTTTGAGCCTTCTACGCTATTGAAAGAAGCTAGGATTCTCTTTATTGGATATTCGCGGCAGGCTAGACAGCAATAAAGAGATACCATAGTCATTATTTTCTTTTTGACACGGATCGAGGCAATTGAGAAAGGAGTCACTTGGACCAATTCACAAATTTGCATCATATTATATATCATGGGATGCACCTAATACTTTGGAAACTCATACAATGATTGGAAAATCTAGTGAAAAATCAGACTTTGAATCTGCCCTGGTCAACGCCTTAGTATAAGAAACAGTCTGACAATAAGCCTTTGGTTTCTATGCCTATGAAAACACCTACGTCTTGGGCGGGAACCAGGAAAGAATACTTGTATTAGACTTTTTGGGTTTGCTTATTGGGTGGGGTGGCACCCCTACTTCAACGCTTTGAGCAGCCTTACAACGGTCAACCAGAACACACACTGGATGGGAACATTTTGTTTCGAATAGCACACGAGTTTATAATACTGAAGTACTACGACGCTCGCCTCCTGCCGGGAAGAAATTGACTTATTAGGGAAGCTCGGTTTACCTTACTACCTCTTTGAAAGGGGCCTTTGAATTTCAAACATGATTGGCCGACCGAGGAAGAATTCATTCAATCTCCTACGGTATGGTATTGTACGGCGGGGTCATCTCGGCTGGTCTTATCTCGGTGGGGTGGGGACCCATCTTCTCCAGTTAGGAACTAAGGTACCGGCACTTATATCAGGGCTGGTCAGGTTAGTCAGGCCGATTGTAACAAAGTCAGGCTGCGTGTCATACGGGTAACGTACAATATAGTCATCATAAGGTCCGCTCAGGCATTATATGGGTACGGTAGCCTGTTAGGTCTGGGTAGTTAGGATCATAGCGCAAGTCAATTGGCGCTAACGCTAGGCGCAAGGAGGGATGGACGGATACTGCTTCCCCATTAAGGTAGTAGTAGAGGCTTCATCCATCCGCAAAATACGAAACAGCGCCACTTTGAGCAGGACCTGGCCAAAGAAAGATAGCAGCGTGTCCGGTTAGGTCTTATCCGGGATGGTACAGTCAGGTAGGTTAGTCAGGACCGAGAGTCAGGCAGACGGCCGAGGTTCATTTACATCGCTTGCTTTGGTCACCTTACCATGCAAGGAAGCTATTTGCCTACAGCCCTCGTGAAACTGATGCCAAATTATGCCAGTTTTTTTGCTGATGGGAAAAATACCGTGTCTGAATCATCATTTCTACTGCTTAGAGGAATGCTCCCGCAAATGATCCCGTTCGAAGCTGCTGGGAATGCTGGGAAGAATGATGATACCGGGAAGAAGAATCATGCTGCTGGGACTGGGACTGAGACTGGAAATGCCTCTGCTGCTGCTTTTTTCTCATACCTATACCTTCGCTTGGGCTTGGGCTGGGTTACTGCGGCCTACCTTGACGGGACTTCCTCCTACGCTGACCCTTACTTTCACAGGACAAGGGTTGAATAGCATTGAAGCCTTGGCCTTACGGATTCATGAATGAACCAAGATTGAAACAGCGCTGCTTAGGATGGTGATATGGTGGGTACTATGTATTCTTTTCACCTTTTTGAACCGATGGAGCTATTCTTTCTTTCTCTTTTTTGAACCGTTCAAAATATGACAATTTCCTCTCCTTATCAGTCGAGCCCCCTGTCAGGTCCTTGCACTAGGAAGTGCAAGCCCCTCCGGGACCTTTTCATCAAGATCATGCTGCTACAGACACTTTGTTTTTGGTGCTCTCATTTCAGAAACTGGGTCGGGGAAAAGAAAAGAAAATGAAGAAATGGCAGAATCTCATATATAATGGTAGTTTTGTACCACACACCTTAGATACTCATATCAATATTTCTCAACTTCTACAAACTCTACATCACACCTATGGAAAAATATTCAAAATGATCCTTCCCTGATTACAAGAAAGCGCCCTCTGGGTCCTTGGGAAACAGCCTCACACTAAGCCTTTTAACCCTATGCATGCATCTGATTTCTTTGGTAGATTGAAACTGCCTTGGCAAAGCTTTTCATCTTACTTACTTTCCCTACTTTCCAATTTGAGCGACCCCTACTTTCTTCCAGGTCAACCACACTCAAAATGAAGTTTGGCTATAGCTCCGAGATGGTCATACTACAGTACTACGCTCACCTCCTGGCGGGAAATTGTTGGGGGTTCGCTCGTCTTCGTTGACCTTTGAGTCGGGTTATTGACTCAAATGGAAAACAAAGAGAAACAGTCATTGTTACACCAATAGCCCTGTAGGGGAGATCTTGACAATCTGGTCCAGTCAAAAGGTCTGGTACGGTAACAAAGGTATGGGTACGGGTCAGGGCAGGTACGATAGCAGCAGGTACGGTACACGGCCGAGAGCGAGTGATACGGGAACTACGAACTGGCCGGGGTCTAAACAAACAAAACTCCACAGGACGGCATCTACGGGGCGGGCTTAACTACGGGTTGAGAGGTCAGTTCAGGTCTTGTCAGGTATGAGAAATCGGTCTACTAAATCGTTCAACAATAACACAACCAAAGAAACTTCACGCCACCCTGTAGGAGCCTTATTGGCGGAACGGTACGAGTTAGAGAGCTTTATGGATGGACATTCAGTTAGGTCCGTATTGGAAGGGGTTACGTTAGGTCCCGTATTGGATGAGCATCGGCATCGGCTGAATGATACGGGAAATCATACGCAAACTGCTTGGAATTATCCGAATAGTGGTCCTTATGGGTGGTCCATTATACACTACTAAGATCAAAATAATCAGCCCTGGTTGAAAGAAAAGAAAGGAAGGTCCCGGAGGGGCTTGCACTTCCTAGTGCAAGGAATGACCCTTACTGATAGTGAACCCCCGCTCATGAACGCCGAACCCTTATTGCTGCTTGGACATTAGACAGATACCCTTTTCGCTGCTCATTTTGGATGGTCCGTTGTAGGACATCGCCTCTTTCCTTACACAAAAAACCACCCTTGAGCCGCTTGAGCCTTGGTCCTTCTATCGTTCTACTTATTTGTCACCCAACCAACCAAGCAGACAGTCACAGCAATTGGGGGGGACTAAATGAGTCGTGGATATAGAGACATAGTATGGTGCACGATATGGTGGTCAGGGAATCCAGTAGGCATAGCCGGTACCGCTACGGACACTGCTTGATATGGTCAGGAAATGGTGTTCTATGCTTGGGTGGAACTCCTCCCTTCCTCCCTACACCACTCCCTTTTTGATTTGATGTTCTAGACCCTTATGCTACCTTCCTTGCTTCACGAGCAAACAACCAACCATACAGTCATCGACGGGAAGAAATGAGTCGTGGAGATATACACATCGTGGAGTTTACGGTATTGGAAGGGGGGACTATAGAGAGCGCCGGTCCCGCTACGGCCACTTATGCTTGATATGCTCAGGGAATTGGTTTCGCGTTGGCCTACCTGCCTTATACTTTGGAGAAAATCTGATATTCTACTTTGAGAGATCTCCTTAGGCCTATTAGACTCTCTTCTTTGGGTGCTATACCCAACTCTTTGATAGACTTGAAAACACGTAGACGTCTTGCTGAAGGCTTGATGAGCTTTTGGGGAAGGATTGGTATCTTGCTTTAGCTTCATTATCTCCATCCATGAGCTTAAGGGTTGAGATTAGGGGGCATGAGCTTGGTCCGGGTAGATGAGGATTGGTTCATGCTGATGAATCCGGGCTTGGCTTAATACGTGCTTAGCTTCATCCTGGCTTATGAGTTGATTAGGGGAGGGGGCTTGAGAGGAAAGGAAGGGAAGGGAAGGGGATTGAGGGAAGGAAGAACCGGAGCGACGAAAGACCAAAGAGACACTAAAGCAAGAAGATACTACCTCGAATGGTGAATTAGAGAGAGTTTTGACCATCATTGTGGTACTTGCATTATATGTGCATAGAGACGTCTGGGGTCGAACCAGATCTCATTAGCATTGCTAAGGAGAAAGGCCAAATATTGTCCCTCGAGGGTCATGTCGAACCGGCTTCTCTCGGCTATGACACGTGGTGACCAGCGGGTATGTCTCCCTTGTATTGGCTAGCGGCAGATCGCACACTATTTCTCTTCTTATTCTCGTATATTGGCTAGCGGCAACTCACACACTACTATTTTCCGGGCCTCACCCCAAACGATGGTTGTTCCCATGTCCGGTAAGTGAAAGTGAAAGATTGGTACTTTGATCTATAGGCCTTGCTCTGCCAATGTGTGTTGTACCCTGCTCTGCCGATGTGGGAAATAACTAACTAACTAACTGGTGCCACTCCCCATGGCTTACTGTCCTTGGGTCACGGAGAACATGACTGCTTAACTGGGAAGTCAAATAGGTCACGTCAAACTAGGCATGGGGTATCTTCAACGGGTCACAGCGTCTAATTTACCAATACAGGTTCGATGAATATAGTTTCTATCTTCTTTTCTGAGTGAGAAGGTTCTTCTATCACTGACCGTATCTATCCCATCTCGGTAGCTAACACCTAATTAGCCAATTTGATTAGTCCAATTCGATTAGAGTGGAATATCGCAGTCGATTAGTTTAGTTGAAATAGCGTATTCTGAGTAACCAAGCTCAGTCTATTAGCCAAGCCAATTGGGTCATCCCAGTGTATTAGGGGTATCAAAGCGGACCAAGCGGAGTCTAGTATAGTTTCAAAGTAGAGAGTATCCTGTCCTATATCTATGAAAGTAATGGAGTACCAGCATATAGTAGCAGCATCGACTCTTGGGATCAAGTACCAGCATCAACTGCGTAGCCTCTTGGCATTGAGTGTATTATAATTAACACGAGTAATGGAGTACCGGCATCAAGTGAATCACAACCAGCAGTCATAATCGAGTCAATAACTACCTATCTGGATCGGCAACATTGCCTGCCTCTTGGCATTTACACAACTACGTACAGGTAGCAATGGCTTGATCAACATTTAGTTGCTTCCCGTCCATTTCTATCAGGGTCGACGTCACTAACATACCCCTACCCAAAGTTGACTGATCCAAACTCCCAATCCCTGGTACGGGGGGGCCACCAAATAATTCCACGACCTGAAAGATTATCAAATAAATAAGTCAAAGGTATAAGGTAGCATAAAGATAAAATCTATAAAGCAACGGGTATAGGGAGGTAAATTGAAGTTGAAGCAAGCCATAAGCCCGTTTCTTCAACCATTCATTGTTTCTTTTCCTAGCCTATGTCATGTATTGTGCAAGCCGGGTTTGTTTATTGTTCCAACCCGTTTCTTCTTTCAACAATCCAGCCAGTAACGAACGAAGAGAGTAACTGTACTAATTCACCAATGGTATATTATATATGTAATAATCCAACAAATATCTCAGCAACTTATATGCTTTTCCTTGCACTAACAAGCGCAAGACCCTCCAGACCTTCCCCTCCCTCCTTTCATGAGAATATTTGGGTTGAAAGCGAACCTAACTCTTCATTTTTCCAGCCAGCAAGCAGCCCCTTCTCCCAGCCCATATATGACTAGTGATTGGTTGTATGGTTATGACAACAGGCTATGACCGCCACCTTATGGCTATAGCACTGACTATACCTTATTCTTGCAACTATTCTTATAGCAATGAGACTTAGCTATGACCGGCATCAACTCTTAGCTCTCCTATCAGCATCCTGTCAATGTCCCTCCCTATCTGTGGATTACCCTGTGAGTGGCTATACGTGGTAGCTCATTATAGATTAGCCCTAGATGGGGGAATGAAATAGATTCAAGTTGAAAGAAAGATAAATATAAAAAGAAACACTATTGACACCGGGAATTGTCTATCTGGACTGGGCTTGTTGCTGTCGAAAACACAACATGGTGTTTCCGCCAATTGAGTCAATTCCAAAATTCACTCTCCCTCTTCTGGGCGGTCAAGCAAGTCGCCAGCCATTAATGCATCTCTTCTTCGAGCCACCATTATCCTGGAAAGATTAACCGAATCTATTTTGCGAGTTAGTCATTACGGGTAGCTCATACAATTATAAAGGATCAGACTAATGGACATCTAAAATACTTTTGTTCTCTGTGGCTACATAGTCTCTTTTTATCCTTCAAAAACCTCTCAATGGGTGCCCCATTACCTTACAAGCATCCGTCAATATTCACGAATTATGTCACTATGGGTTGGGCTCACACCTTTAGTCTATTAGTGCTTATAGAATAGAACCTTCCAAGAAAAGGAGACAGTGACTAAGCTGGATAAGTTGACCCAGTTACTCTTCTCCTGGTACGGTAGCTTGAGCTTTTTCCAGGTGAAGGTTGTTACAGCAGGGCAAGTCATTTATAATGGGAGCAAGCCAACAAATGGCCCTGCTATATAGAACTTGGTGGGGAAGATTTATCCAGATCTAGAACTAGAGAAAAGATTGGATAGCAAGCCTACTAATCAAGCTCGCCAGGAGGAGGTCATAGCGCATTATTTCCTACGTACGGTGTCAACCCGCCAAACCAGTAATAACGCATTCTATATCTCTGCAATATCAAAGCGGTATCAAAGCTGTATCGGAGCAAGAACTTATGGGCATGACCCAGCCGGCGGGGGGAAAGCAGATTGAGGAGGGCACTAACGAATGGACGAATCAGCCAGGTAGACTCATATTGTAGGTGGTGGCACCCTTCCGGTTGCACTAAATAGAATGAGGAAGCTGATCGATGGGCTCTATCCTTCCTTCCTATAGTGGGATTAGGAACAAAGATCAGCGCAAAGTGGAGCTGCTGGATCAGAACATAACTAGGTCAGAGCAGAGCGTTGGATCCGGATACAGAGATGAAACAGTTTGAATGGAGAAGGCTAGGTTGGAACAGAACACGGAGCGAATAGAGCTAGCTGGATCAGAACTCAACGTTGCGAATGCCCAATCCTTTCTCAAGTGGTTGGATCGGCGGGGCATTACATCGAATATGAAGATATTGATCCAAGAACAAGAAACAAAATGTCAGGTCTCGCTCCAGTGGGGGGCCGGGGGAAGACTGAATAAGGTTGGGATGGGATCTCCTTTATTTAGAAATCTCCACTAGTCCTCCATTGGTGTTAGCTAATTCAATCCATCCAATCATGATGGGGCCTCAAATCCCCTTTCTTCAACCACTACCACTATAGAAAGGTAGGACACCTATATAAACAATGGGGCATTATGTGTGTGAGTTGGGCTTATGGTTATCATAAACTAGAGAAGAGGAGGGGGCTTCATTTATTATATTGCTTACTATCTCTATCCCCCTGTTCCTTGGCTCATGAGGAGATATATATGGATAGGCTGACTTCCTTGAGTTCATCGGGTGTATAGGGTTGGGGTTCAATAAACGGAACATAAGCAGGAGACAAAACATGAGCAGGAAACATAGTATAAGCGGGACAGAAAGCATGAGCAGGCGGGTCCTCCCATAGCTCAAATAGATACCGTAAATCCAATAGTAGATGGCGTAGCCCCAATAGTGATTCAAGCCAATGTGATAAAGAAGTAGACCTCCCATGTGATAAGCAAGCATAGTGAGCGAGGTCCCTACTCTATAATGGCGGGCCCTACCACTACTATAGTTGGGCAGTGAGCCAGTGATGAAACCAAATTATACGCTGAACCAATGATGTAACATCCGCCTGGTAACTAACTCATTTTTTTCCAGTGATGAAACCAAATTATACGCTGAACCAATGATCACCTCCATATGCTATAGTAGAGTCAAAGGTAATATTCAAATATTAGCAAGGTGCGAAGCCGCCAGAGAAAAAATAAAGGGGCAAGGACCCGGAGGGGGGCTTGCGGCTTCCTAGGTGCAAGGACAGAGGGGATGGTGAGGAACTTTAGTTACTTTCCCTCCGAGGGGGAGGGTAAAGGGGCTAAAGAAGTAATCTAATAAATCACTCCTAATCGGTACCACCTCAAACACTTGTAAGCCGTGTACTGTGTGCCGCCTTGGTTTCTTCAATACGTGTCCTAGGCAGTATCCTCTTCCTTCTTATTCCTTAGGCATACTGGGCATTGTTTGACGTGTGGGGATGCGGGCGTGACTGTGAGAATGCAGGTAGAATGCGGGGATGGGAGGATGCGGGTATACTGGTTATACTGTTATACGAGACTGGTATAATGCATATTGAATGGGTGACGGTGGACTGGGCAGGTGTTTGAGGCATACTGTGCCTTGGGTGTCGTGGAGTTGTAGGTTCGGGTAGGATTTTTTTGTAGCAGGGGAGTTTTTGCGGATGTTACCTCCTCAAATTGGGATGTTATATGGGGAGTTGATCGGTACGTGAGATGGGTATGAAGGGGACGTGATCTGACAGTGAATGATGGGTACCAAATATTTCAACACTAATGGTACATGAGATGTAATCAAGTAAGAAAGCTAATCTGTCAGTTTTGTATTGGGACGTGAAATGTGTATATGACAGGTACGTGATCTGTCAGTGAATGCTGAGGCCGTGAGATGGCTACTTATTGGGCCATGAGATGGATACTTATCGGGCCGTGAGATGGCTCGTATTGGGACATGAGATGGGTTGATTGGGTCGTCTGTGAATGATGGTCCTAAAGCTGTGAATGAGGGGTACGTGAGATTGAACCTCGATGGGGAATGACCTTATCCCTTGATGGGGACGTGATACAAGATCAGGTAATAGAGCTTATTAGTCAGTATGGGTATGAAGGGGACATTATATTGGGAATGAAGGTACATAATCAATCAGTGAATCATGGGAACACTTTTCTTGGGAGATGGGGCAGTTGTCTGTGGTAGGCTATCCTGGAAGATGTGTCAGTTTTGAAGCTTGCATTATATACGTCATTATACAACAATGGGCTCAGTCACTTTTCAAAACAGGTGCATCGTGATAAATATCGTGCATCGGTTCCAAAACATCCAAGAAAGCATCGACACCTGAAATCGAGTGCATTGACAAGTGGCATTGACTTCTGGGGTCACCTCTATCGGAAGATGTGGCATTTGTTTTTGGAGTTTGGAGTTTGGAGTAGGGGAGTGTGGAGTTGTAGGTTGGGGTAGGTCCTTTGAGAGGGAATGAGGATTTCTAAGAGGATAGCAAACCTGGTGTTAAGGAGAGGTTGGGTGCTTTTACCACGAGATTCATCCCTAGTCACCAACTCTATCCCTCCTCTAGTGTAGTGGACTTCACATCCCGAATTAAGACCTTGGGGGGAATTGGATAGTTTATGAATCATACTATAAGTAGTATCAAAACCGGATCTAGTGGCTACCATCCAGATTCCACCTTATATTCTCACTAGAGAAACCCGAATCCAGACCATTGGCTTACACCTTGGACCCTACGTTACACTTACTGGGTGAAGACCCCGGACCAAAACCCTTGGCCATTATTCGGGTTAGGCAAGAATACACCACATAGGCGAGGATACACTATGTAGGTAAGAATACATCGAGTCAAGATGTGCTTGCTATCACTTCGATTATACGAATACATCGTGGAGGCAGGGCCACACATTTGGTCGGGGCGTGTCAGCCTTTCTCCTGGGTGGGAAAGAATACATTATGTAAGTGAATACGTGTATAGGAAACTCTCCCTATTCACAGTGGGGTATTCTTAAAATTCCCTACTATTATGAATTTCGGCCCCCGTATATTATTTCAAGGGGCACCCTCCCCCCTATTTCTGCTCTGCGGCTTCGACCCTTAATAATAGTGGGGTTTGAGATAGAGATAGAGAGCACTCGACTTGTTAGATGACTCTACCTTTATGCTAGAACCGGGACAGAGCGGAGGGTTTGATTCACTCGACTGTAGATGACTCGATCTTAAACTCGACCGATCACTCAAATTACCTGTTGATCATTCGACCTTCATGCCATGCCACCTGTTGAAATGCACTCACTTTGAATTAGGTGCCTATCATACATAAACCATATCTGATATTGATGCAAGGGGGATAACATTCTTGGCAAAACCACCCCCATCCACCTACTGATTGACCTTGGATTCTTGGTTGGATCATGAATCTCAGCCTGCTTCTACGATGTAACAAGAACCTCCTTAGACGTTACTTACAACCTAAAGATACTAACACATAATCAATTACAACCATTACTCTGGTGAGATAAGCACTTGGTCAACTTATTCATATTCATTATGTAGAACACATGTACCCGCGTGTGTTAGTAGTGGTGGGATGGGAGTGGCGTGTGCTTCTGTAATCCATTAAGAGAGAGAGGATGGGTGGGGTTGGTATGAGAGGGAGAGGTGGGATTGGTATAAGAGAGAGTTCGTTTAGTGGAGAGAGGTGTTGAAGATAGCTTGGCTTTGGAGATAGGCGGGATAGAAGCTAGGCACGAAGATGCAAGCTTGAGTGAGCTTTCTCCTTGTTGCGTTTGCTAGCTCAGGTTCTCTGGTTCAGGTGAGATGATATAAGATTATTTCTCAATGTGTCCAAGGCCATTAAGATTGTTGTGCGCTTGACCCCATTAAGATTGGGGCTTTTGGGATCAGTGCCTTTCTCATGTGCCTTGACGAGAGAGACAACCAACCCTTTCGATTCAGTGCCCGACCAGAACCATCCGTTTAGGCTGGCCTTAGTGTGTCTGCTGGTTAGATTTCCTTGGCTTATCTGCCTTTCCCAGTATATAAAAAAAAGATTCGTTTGGGTTGTACCGTGAAAGAAGTGTCCAATATAGATTCGGTGGTAAGGTCCCGTATTCACATTGCCCAGTGATAAGTAGATCAATATGTATGTGGATAGTGGAACCAATGTGATATGGGGGCACGACTCAATACAGTCAAGTGAGGAGAAGGAAAAGGGTCTATATTCGCATAGGGAGACCGATGGTGACCAAGAACCATAACCCTCCCTCCACCTTAGGGTTCAATGTGGATATACACGGTTTCTATCCATCCATGGGCACAACCATTCATTTGTTTTGACTAGAACGGGCATAGCACCAAACACCAACCAGGAAGCATGATCACTTCATTACTACCCCTCCTTTATGGATGGATTTTTAGGGTCAGTGGTTAGTGGATCTGAGAAGAGGGATTGGTGCCGGTGTAAGGATTCACTGTAGATCCATATAGGCGGTTCTTATGCAAGGAGGAAGACCGATTTGCTACCATTCAGAGTTCTTTCATGGAGAAGTGTTGAACTACCCTACTTATGCTAAAGATATCTTTGCCTTAGTTCGAGCAGTGAATAAATCATCGTATTATCCTATTATATCTAGTTATCGATATATTAGAGACCATCACTTCCTTATAGAATAGATAGCACAGTGGAAATATTTTCCATGACTTTCACTCACTTACCTAATAACTCACTTTCCTGGTGGGTCATGCTCCCCATACTGCCTATCTAACGTAATGACATCCCCAGATTCTAGGTACCCAATACACTTACCTTAAGTAACTCACCTATCCCTTTCCCCTCACTCACCTGCCTTAACTCTCTATCCTACCATTACCTGGGGAAGCAAGGTAAGTAAAGCCCCTACCTACCTGGGAGAAGGAATGGAGCTACCCACTTAGCTATTCATTCACTCCTACCTACGTCGTTCACTCATGCATGCGTAACACCATAGCTTATCACCTTATAAGGAGGGAGTAAGACCATACTTGATGGGGAAGTCAGTAGTGATCTCCATAGAATATAAGGTAAGGAAAAGGGAAGATAAGGTGAGAAAGATCTCCCTCAAATGGAAAAGGGAAGGGAAGTGGAAGATAAGATGAGATATACCTCCATAAGAAGATGACAAGAAATATAGACCCTTAACGTGCGTGTCAGATAAATAGACTCCACAAGATATTTGTGCAGAGGCTCGACTTAAATACAAACCATGCCTTAGATACGAAATACTAAAGCCTTACACGCACGATGAGGAAATCTTCACTTAGGGGCCTACAACGAAGCATTAGACAAGGGCCTAGAGGCAAAGGGGTAACCAAAGCATAAGAAAGGGTTGTTCCCTGCGAAGGAAGCATTAGAAAAGGCCATAGAACAAACTTAGAACCTGGGATATGACCTTTTGAGCAGTCTAATAATCTTATTACAGTCTTACAACCTGCAGCCTTACTACCTTAGGAAGAGTATGCCGATACTCTGATCATGCTAAGAAGATTAGGATCTTGAGTTCAGTCCAATAACCCTCACCATATGAAATAGTGATGGCTCCGCCCTAAGTAATAAATATAGGGCCCTTGAGCTTTCACATGAGGATTATGATTAGGCTCCTTACTGAAGGCAGTCTTATAGGTGTATGATTAGTCTTCATACTTTCTTACAATCACACTCACAACCCTTGAGCTTCATTATGCTTACTTGATGATGGGAAAGAAGAAGGAACCACACTCAGCCAGAGAGGACACCGAAACCCCCTTTGAACCATATGAGCCATCAGTCCAACAAACCACCTTGAAGACGAGGATGAGGATTAGGTTTAGTCAAGCCTTCCAAACTACACACTCTTGAGCTTAATTATGAATGTGCTGACCCTCTGACCTTTAGGGCACAACCTTAGAACAATGAAACCACTTGTTATGCTGATTAGGATTCACATTCACACCTAGACTTATGATTATGACCAATACTCCTTCAATCTGCTAACCTTCTAATCAACAGGCTTTAGAACTTTGCTTACCTTCATAGCCCCTAATTCACCTTACTAGATATCTTATGACCTGACTAGTTGTGCTTAGGAGGTAGATACTGACTTCAACTTGATTGACTTGCTTAGCTTCCATGATTTTGAGTAGGAGAGACAGAATAACTAGGACTCACTTATAGACATTCTGATTCACTTATGATCTTGAAAGCCATCCAACCACCTGAGAGATGAGATCTTGAATCTTAGAACAAAAATATCAGGAGTCTTATACTCTATTCAGGATGCAAACACACCAGTAGCTTCATTCTGCATTCTGACCATCCAACTAAGAGCTTCAACTTGAAGATGATCACTCCTTGCCCTCAGAAGCGCAAGCCTCCGGACCTTGTATGCGAACACTTTTGAGCTTAGCCAGTCTGGGTAGGATACTTCCAGTCAATCCACACAAACACAAACAGGAGTTGCTACTTGAGCTTTCATATGATATGATCTTTGGAAGTATGACATCTGCATCTGGTTAGTCTCCTCCTTCCATCCAATGAGCTTGAGCTTGAGGATGCTTACTTAGTGACTTACTCCAGATGATTCTTAGTCTGCCCCTGAATCCTTACCTATGCTTACTTTGAGGTCATGAATTAGACTCATGCTTACTCAATATGCTTATGAGTCTCCACCCTATGTTCCAATTCTTCTTTCAGCTACACTATGCCGATTATTAGGAAGAACCTACGAACTTTAGGTATTGAAGTCTACTGCATTAAGGTTAGGCTTCTTCACTTGACTTCAGGAATTCAACCTTTAGGATTATTAGGTTACACCTCTCTTACCTTAGAACCTTTGAAACCTATGAGCAGTCTTCAAACCAGCTAGAAGCTTTAGCATTAGGAGACTTTGGGAAGTATGCCCACATCATTAAGCATCCTTAGGCTCTAGAATTTCTTAGAATCACACCAACCTTTAGCATGATTTTGATGGTTAGGCCATTGATAGCCAATGAACAAAAACATGAGCTTGAAGATACTTGAGAATCTGAAGTATGCCCACACACCTTGAGCTTACTCTGGGGTTTCTCCATTCAGCCCATCCAAATGAACAGGAGCTTGATATGAACCGTGAGCATGCTTAGGAATATGTGCTAACCTTCTAACTAGTGAGCTAATCATTCATTTATGAACCTGCTACCCAGACATAGACTCATCTGCTTTTCACATCTCCCGTCAGACATTCAATCAAACAAAGGAACTTGCATCTTGAGGCTCCTGCATATAGAGCTTTGGGGTTGATATTCATGTGGAGCTTCTGGGGTTGGGAAGGAAAGGTGGGTAGCTTCATCTACGTTATACATTCATCCAATCAAACACATGAGCTTTTGCGTGAGGATCAAGGGGCTAAGGAAGTATGCCCACACATTCTGACATCCTTAGTATGGGTAGGTAGGTTTCATACATCTGCATTTTGTTAGTCTCCCATCCAAACACACATGATCATGAGGACACATTAGAGGTGTATGTACACCAACACACCTTGGATTAGGTTGGGGAATCTCCGGGCATCCTAACATCCCCCCTTAAGAACAACTTGGGATAGGATTGAATGATGTACAAATATGACACAATAGGAGAAGGAAGGATGCATTAGAGTCTATCCCCCCTTAGTGACAACTTCCTAAACTCCAACCATAAATCAAATTTTAGTAAACTTTGCCTCTGTGAGAGCCTTTGTAAAGATGTCTGCAACTTAATCATCTATTGAACAATATTTCACTTCAAGAACATGGTCATGAATGAGATTTCTAATGAAGTGCATGTGAAGTTCAATGTGTTTACTCCGCTAATGTTGGACTGGATCTTTGCATAGTTGAATGACAATTTGATTATCACACCAAAGTGTAGTCGGATGCTGCTGTTGAAAGCCAAACTATGGCAGGATTTGACGAAGCCACGGGGCTTCCTTACTAGCTTCTACAACACCACGATACTTTTCTTCTGCAGAAGAAAGAGAAATGACACTTTGTTTCTTGCAAGCCAATGTAATAGTTCATTAACCAAGAGTGCACACATAACCTGCAGTAGAATTCCAATCATCGGGGTCACTAGCCCAATCAGAATCAGTGAAACCAACCAATAGAGGAGATTCTTCTACACTGTAATGAATCCCAAACTGAATTGTACCTCAAACATAACAAATTATTATTTTAGCTGCTTTCCAATGACTTTCATGTGGTTTTACATAAACCAAGAAATAAGGCCAACAGGAAAGGAAAGGTCAAGACGAGTATGGGTTAGATACAAAAGGTTTCCTACAAGTTGATGGTATAAGGTAGCATGAACTTCGGGGGAAGTACAAGTGACTGAAAGTTTGGTTCCAAAATGAAAGGGAGAAGGGGCTATCTTAGAGTCTTCCACGTGAAAATGGCGTAGAAGATCACAGGCATACATGGACTGGGAAAGGGAAATACCTTCCTTGGATTACAAGACTTGAAGACCAAGAAAATATTGCAAGTGTCCTAAGTCTGTCATTTTCTATGTGTCAGAATATCCTAACACATAGTGATGATGAAGTGCATCATGAATGGTGCAACACAATGATGATGGATGCAACATGATGGGTGTGGCACAATTTTACTTAACTATTTTCTATGTGTCAAAATATCCTAACACATAGTGATGATGAAGTGCAACATGAATGGTGCAACACAGTGATGATGGATGCAACATGATGGGTGCAACATGGTGATGGGTGTAGTAGAGTGATGGGTGAAACACAGTGATGATTGCAACACACTAATGAATGCAATACGGTGATGGGTGCAACATAGTGATGGTTGTAGCATAGTGATGGGTGTAGCACAGTGATGGGTACGTCATGGTGATGGAATCACTTGTGTTCAAATTTTCTACCTCATGTGTCATCTTCCTAGACAAGATCTCTGCCATTATTTTGACAAGTCAAAATGTTGACTTATGATGTATATGTACTATCTCTCTCTCTGCTGAACTATTAAATAACATAAGAAGAGTTGATCAAGGGTTTCCCCACATTGGGGTTTGTCCATGGCTAGCACCACATCTTGTTTCCTCATGTCTTGGCTTGTCTTCTATGATTTATGTTTATGTTCTATCTACATTTTATTATCATGCTAAATTTGATTGCTAATCTCGAATCGGTATTGAGATAATATGGAAAATTGAAGTAAATTTTCTCTCAGCATAGAACATACCTAAAATTAACAAGGTATTAGAGGTGAGGTGAAGACAAAGCCCAAGCAAGAGTGAAAGAGAAATCACAAAAGGAAATTCATCTTGAAACTTGATGATGATAACTATCATTCCATGGGAATCTTCAATGATGGGAGGAATAACAGGTACAATGGCAAAGGAAAAAGGAATGCAGGTCATCATGGAAATGGCCAACTCTTCAAGAAAGCAAGGAAATCCAGGTATGAAGAATCAAATGTTGTTTTTGATAAGAAAAAGGAGCATTAACTTATATTGGCCCCCTCCACTACTTCTCCTCTGGACTCTTTGGGAATCTGGCTTATTGATAGTAGTGCTTCAAGGCACTCCATTGGATACAAGGAAGCTCTCTCTAATTTAATAGAGAAAGAGACAATCATGGAGATTATTCTTGGAGACGATGCCACCTATCCCATAAAGAGTGTAGAAAATGATACCCTTCAATTGAATGATGGTAGCATAATTCATTTACAAGAATTTCTTTATGTACCTGATCTCACAAAGAACTTGGTGTCCCTTTCGGAAATGGAAGTAAAAGGTTTCAAGGTGGCATTCATCGATGGAAAGGTACATGTTTGAAAATGGAATTTTCAAGATGCTTTTACTCATGGGTTCAGGGTTGGAAATTTGTATCAAGTTGTAGGAAGTCCATTGGGGACCATGTCGTTTGAAACATCTCTTCAATGGCACCAGAGGTCTACTCATATTCATTGTAAGGCCCTACATGATGTGAGATAGATGGTGACAGGGATTCTTGAATTCAAAGAATAGCATGAAGGTACATGTTCGAGATGTACCAAAGGAAAAGTTACAAGGGGACCATTCCCATCATGTAATAGAAAGATCATTGATGTGGAACAACCCGAGGGGTTTGAGATTCATGATCGAGAATCTCATGTATGTAGGTTGAAGAAATATCTCTATAGTTTGAAGCAAGAACTCCGGGCTTGGTATGAGAGGATTGATAGCTATATGGATGAGATTCACTAGGAGTGAAGCCAATCCAAACCATTTCTTTAAGGTTGTGGATGATAGACCTCTCATACTAGTACCTTATGAGGACGACCTCTTTCTAACAGGTGTAGACCCTCTCATTTTCAAAATTAAGAGGGAGATGGATTTCGGATTTGGAATGGTGAATTGCAAGCCCATAGCTACCTCGATGAAGCCTAACTTTAAGAAGTTATGTGGTAGTGATGCCAAACATGATTTGGGAAATGCCTCTAATTTTCATAAAATCATACTAACACTGATGTTCTTGGTGAAATCCATTCTGGATATATGTTTTGTAGTTAGCATGATGAGCTCATATATCATTGAGCCTCACTAGATTGGTGTCATGAATCATTTGAGATATCTTTGGGGTACAATATCTCATGGATTTAGATACACTACTGGAAATGTGAAGTTGCATGATTATTCTGATGCTAATTAGGCAAGCACTGTGGAGGATCGCAAGAGCACTTCTGGGAGTTAGTTCTCTTTGGGTTCTTCTTTGATATCCTAGATGAACAGGAAGTAGAGGTTGGTTTCTTTGAGCACCACTCAAGCCAAATACATCGCTTCAAGTATGACCTCATGTGAAGCTACCTAGTTGAGGAAGCTCTTCAATGAGATGTTTGGACACATGTTGGATACCATCGTGATCTTCTATGGCAACCAGTGTGGGATTTGATTGTTGAGGAATATTGTGTTCTATGATCACTCCAAGCATATAGACATCAGGTACCACTTTATCTATGATATGGTACAATGGGTTACAAGAAGGCTCCAACACATTGGGACTGATGTGAAGGTCACCGATGTTCAGATGAAGCCCGTAGGAAAGATCAAATTCTTAACTTTCTAAGAATGATTAGGAGTCATGGAGAGACTCTCTTCTAAAGGTCTAGCATAATATGGACATTGAGCTCTGGGAGCTCCAGCGGGCTTGGGGGTACTTCTTGGAGTGATGAGCAACCATAGGGTGAGTGGTTTAACCTTCCCCTAATGATTTTTTGTCTATAGGGTGAGTGGTTCAACCTTCCCCTAGGATACCCCATGGAAACATGTAGGCAGGATGAGTGGTTCATCCTTCTCCCGCTGAGACATCCTACCCATGCAGTCTGGGACTCATGGGAAGTAACTCTCATCTAGCCATTGAATAGGGAAATGAAAATAGGGACCATAGTGGTACCAATGGACGCATCGTGTAACTACCGTAATCCCTATGCTAGGATGATATTGATCTAGGATCAATTGGAACAGACTTTGGGTCAGTAAGAGTGATATAACTCACTCTCTTTCAGAACTAATTTTAGATCAGTAAGAGTGGTATGGTACACTCTCTTTATTTGGAACTAATTTTGGATTAGTAAGAGTGGTATGAGACACTTTCAATTATATGGGACCGAGTTCAGGTCAACAGAGGATGGTATGATACATTATTGATCACCTCTTATTCTTCATAGTTCAGTAGAGTAGAGCAGTGCAAGGCACTGATAGCTGAGATAGTATGGACTAGCAGATGGATTAGTAGATGTAGCTCTCCCTGGTTGAGAGGGAGTGTTAAAATTGGAAATTAGGGACAAACTCCATGAGGATCTTCTTATATATGGCAGTTGATATTTTTCTTAGATTCCTCTCATCAAGAGGTGTAGGATTGATCTAAAGATCATCCGATTCTGACATGTATTGATAGAGATATGAATTTATTTTTGTTATGTGACAATTCATCAAGGTCGGCCAACAACCAAATTACCCCCACTTGTCCTCCACGTTTTAGTATAAATAGAGGTGGCCTTCAAGACACTTTGACACACACACTCTTGCGATCTCTCTTCATTCTGTTTTGGGTTTGATGAAGAAGATATATAGAGGGAATGCCTTGGGATATACATTGGCCTAATGATGCCCTAATCCGCAGTAAAGGGAAGAAGCCTAATGATGCCCTAACACTGCCATGAATATCCCTAGATGTGGAAGATGAAAAGGTCTTCTAGAAGAACCTACGCTACCCTATTACAGTCAATGAAGCTAGCCCTATGGATGTTGTCTTAGAGGAGGATTATCTCATTGAAGAGAAGAACCTATGCTGCCCTTAAGGAGGCTCCTAGCCATAGAGGAAGAATGGTTTTATTCACAGCTAGCCGTAGTTCTAAAGGGAGACCCTAGCTATAGTAAGGAAGAGCCTTATCCGCAGAGATCAGGTCGCTATCGTAGAGAAGTACCCTATCCCTAAATGTTGTCTAAGGGAGCTACAATGCACAATCTAAAAGTGTTCTCTTATCTGTAGTCTATGGGACACTTCATCTGTTGTCAAGTCAAGCTCTACAAGAGACCTAAACGTAGGTCTGTAAATCACCTTCTATCTGTTGTCAAGGAAGCCCTATCCATAGATAAGAGGAGGCTTCTTACGATGTATGTTGGAGGCTCTACTGAGACCTAGAAGGAAGCTCTAATCCACATGTATTAATTATCATAATATGATGTTATATATGGTTCAGATGAAGCCCTAAAATGTTGTAAATGGAGGTCCTTATGCTTAGCCTGAAGTAGTCCTAAAGAAGAACTCATTAATAGATATGTTCACAGAAAAGGTAGCTGTAAGGAAATATCTTATCACAAAATTAATACATGTTTGTTGTAGGTGACTATGGGATGAAGGGAGCTGGTATAATCATGTATTAAGGAGTGTTTGGTAAGTCACAACTTTACTATAAAGGGAAGTGTTGAAGTTTTCTCCTTGGTATTTGATTATCTACTTTAGAATTGCTATGTGTTAGACCATAGGTCATAGCATCATAACAAGGGTTTATTAAGATCTGATCCATTGGGATTAGTGCCCTCATAAGTTTAGATATAGATCAGATAGCAAGGGAACTTAGGGCTACATATAATTCTCTAATCAGAATTACAGGTGCAACATAGTGATAATGAAGTGCAGCACAGTGCAACATGAATGGTGGAACATAGTGATGATGGATGCAGCATGATGAGTGCAACACATGAAGTGCAACATAGTGATGGGTGCAACACAGTGACGAATGCAACATAGTGATGGGTGCAACATAGTGATGAGTGTAGCACAATGATGGGTGCAGAACAGTGATGGGTGCAACACAATGATGGTTGCAACACAGTGATGGGTATAACATGGTGATCGAATCACTAGTGTTCAGATCTGCTACCTCATGTGTCATCTTCCTAGAGAATATCTCTGCTCTTATTTTGACAAGTCAAAATGTGAACTTCTGATGTATATGTACTATCTCTCTCTCTGCTGAACTATTGAAAAACATAATAAGAATTGATTAAGGATTTCCCCACATTGGGTTTTGTCCCTTGCTAGTGCCACATCTTTTGTCCTCTTGTCTTGGCTTGTCTTTTGTGGTTTATGTTTATGTTCTATCTACATTTTACTATCATGCTAAATGTGATTTCTAATCTAGAATTGGTATTGAGCTAATATGGAAAATTGAAGTAAATTTTCTCTCAGCATAGAACATAACTAAAATTAAGAAGGTATCAAAGGTGAAGTGAAGATAAAGCCCAAGCAAGAGTGACAGAGTAATCACTGAAGATAGTTGGACAAGGTCAAAATACTGAATAGCTTCCTCATCCCACTTATAATTCACCAAGGGTCAAGTCGAATTAAAGAAGATTATCAGAGTGGCATAGTGGAAGCATTTGGTGGCCTACCTAAAGGTCACTTCAATGGGAAGTACAGATCTAAGGGTGGAAGGAGAGGCAAATGCCTTTATTTTAATGGGTTTGGCCATTATGTGAAGGAGTGTCCGAATAGAAGGGACACATCACTTGATGATGATAACAATCATTCAAGGGGCATCTTGAATGATTAGAGGAATGACAAGTACAATGGCAAAGGAAAAATGAATGTAGGTCATCAAGGAAATGTTAGACTCTTCAAGAAAGAAAGGAACTCCAGGTATGAAAAATCAAATGTTGTCTTTGATAAGAAAAAGGAGCATCAACATTTATTGTTCCCCTCCAA
>APFE031208913.1:2180-27073 GCA_000404065.3 Pinus taeda
TGTATCATTTTGGGAAGCTATGCATTCCACAAACTGAAAGAGTAAAGATAATTCAAGAAGCACACACTTCTCTAATATTAGGTCACTTTGGGGTAAGTAAAATCGTTGCGCAGCTGCAAAGATTTTGTTATTGGCCAAAAATGAATGAGACAATTTCTAGATATGCAAGAGGGTGTACCATGTATGCTAAAAGCAAGCTCAGCAATAAAAAACTAGGCTTGTACACTCCACTACCAGTTCCCTCTCATCCTTGGGAAAGTGTTTCCATGGACTTTATTGGAGGACTGCCTAAATATAGGAAAGGTCATGACTATTTATATGTTGTTGAGGATAGGTTCAGAAAAATGTGTATTTTAATACCTTGTAACAAATAGATTACAGCTGAACAAACTGCAAATTTGTTCTTCCAGCATGTATGGGTCCATTTTGGATTACCCACTTCCATAATATCTGATCGAGATACTCGATTTGTTGGGAAATTTTGGTCAAGTTTGTGGGAATTGATGGACACCAAGCTGAAGAAGAGCACAAATTTTCATCCACAAACAGATGGCCAAACTGAAGTGGTCAACAAGATAGTGATCCAGTTGCTCAAAGGATATTGCAGCAAGCATCCCAAACTTTGGGATGAGCATTTATGTTATGTGCAGCATGCTTACAATCCAGCTAAACATTCTTCTACACAGAGATATCCTTTTGAGACTTGTTTTGGTTTAACACTGAGGTCTCCCTTGGATTTTGTCTTTGGTAAAGACATAGCAGTTGATGGAAACAGTGATGTGGCCAAGTTAGCCAAGTTCATTGAACAAATCCAAGAGATTCACCAGGTAGTACAGGAACAACTGGAAAAGAGCCAAGCCAAGTTCAAGGCAAGACATGACAAGCATCGGATGGAGCATAGTTTCCAAGTTGGTGATCAAGTCTAGCTGTATATCAGCAAAGACAGAATGCAAGGTGAAGGTAAGAAGCTAAAGCCAATAAGATATGGACCTTTCAATATACTTGAGAAAATTAGTGAGAATGCTTTTTGCCTTGATCTACCAGCTTACATGCACATCTACTCAGTCGTTAATGCAGACAACTTGAGACTATTTGAACCTTCATTAATCGAAGATCCTAAAGAGCAGAGTCAACTGCCTTCTATTAATGATCTGTTGCCTGAATATCTTAATGAATTGTAGGAAGATACAATTCTGGATAGGAAGGTAAGAACTACGCTCAGAGGGGATGTTGAATAACTCAGGATTTCGACTCAAAGGTTCAAAACCAAGCAGTGAAAAATGGATAGAAATTGAGAAAGCAAGGAAGCAATACCCTCACTTGATTGATGCTTAAAATAAAACCAACTTTTGGTGGTCCAAAAGCTTTTTCAGTGGGAAGGTCGTGATCCGAATTGGATCCTAGAACACTCTCTAAGTTTTCATGACTGTTTCAAATTATGCTAAAAAGATTCAAGTCCTAAAAAAATCAAATCTATCGGAATGAATCCTCGTAAAAGTTGCAATTGTGGCTAGAGCAGAGCAACGAGGACCCTTGGTTGAGCGTGCAGACCTTAGCCCATGGCAACGTGCACTGACACAAACTGGAAAAATCAGAGGCCAAATCAAGAAACGGGGGTGGTTTCTGATCGCAGGGCATCCCCCTTAGTGAAGGAAAGCCTTGAAGTGCCCAGACCCGAAATCGCTATAAAATTCAGAAAAGTAACGCATTCAGTTCCATAGCATGGGATTACACAAACCGGCAAGATATCGAAAGGCCTCGAGGTGGTAAGCAGTTTTGACTGAGTCCTGCCCGATGCCACACATCTGGTGGATGAGAGAGAAAACTGGCCACATTGAATGGGTAAACATCGTGCAACTTGTCTGCCCGATATGAAGGATGACCGTAGGATCTGGGGGGCCCAGATCAATGATGGAGATACGTCCCGATGACTAACTGGATTTGACAGGTCAAAAAGCAAGATGACAGGGGATTTGAAGTCGGACGTGGATGATGAGTTGGCAAACAATTCATGATTCGCGGGCAATCTTGAAGCAAATGGAATTAACGACCATTCAAAAATGATTCAAGGAATCTGACACCCAGTTCGTTGGGAAACAGGTGGCCACCTCCTTGCGATGCGTTACCTAGTGATGATGATGCAGAGCAGAGGAATTCGAACAGAAAGAGGTAAGGAAACTAGAAGGCTGGGAAGTGGAAACGAACAGTCAAAAGAATAGACTAGCTTTAAAGCCATGACCTGACAGAAGTAGAAAAAACACACAGAGAGGCAGACAAGAGTTAGCTAGACACAGGAAGCTAATAGCAGAGAACAAAGAGTAGAAGCCGAGCTGACCTGAAGGCAGCATCGAGCCAGACAGAGCCAGAGAGATTCAGAGAGTCTATGTACTCCATGGAAGGCTTGAGAGGTTCAAGCAAACTCTTCGGCATAAGCCTGTCATACTACTGTGACCCTCAGAGGTCGAGTTTCAGTAAGGAGAGTCTGTGCACTCCATTCCTACTGACTTCATTCTGTATAGTGAGTCTTGAATCGAGCTCACTGTTGTAAAAACTCTGCTTGAAAACATAATAGAGAAGCCACCACTAAAAGGCTGGACCAGGAGACATAGCCCAGGATCATTGGGTGAACTCCTTATTAAACTTGTTTTGTTTACATGTTTGACTGTTATGTTTTCTCTGATTGCCTTAGTGTCTATGTATTCTAGCAATATTATCGATCCGTTGCATATGTAACATAGGCACATCCATGCACATGATTCTGTAATACCTTTAATTCTTGTCTTGGATAAATTCTAGATCAATCACTAATCAAATTTAAAATAAACATTTCAAAGATATTCAACAAGTTGCTTAAATAGTTTATTTAAAATTTATCATTATATATAAATATTTATTTTGTAAGTGATTAGAAAACCTTATATTACTATAGAAAAATATAGTACATCATAACATGATGGTCTACTAGATTGGAAACCAGACCAACTGCAGTAAAATATAGTCTTGGACAAAAATTTAGTAAGACCTGCCATAAGGTTTTTTGGTCTATGATATCTCCTAAGCATATCTACAAAATTTTCTTTTCTTCTATTACTACTTAGCCATTTGCCACTTGAAAGTGATCTGTCTATGAATCTATCTTTTTGTTCTACACCTACAAACCTACCTATCATCAAATTACTATGAATCAACCTACAAATCCACTCGACAAAATACAACAAAAATAGACACAAAATCATGATCATTTATACAGGGAGATTGATGGAGCTTCCACCACACCTGACCGAGACGTAGGTGTAATTTTCTCTAATGGAGTTGATGTTACAGTCGCCCCTGTTGTCTGCGTCACTGGTTGCTTGCTGCTAGCTCCAATTTCCTGTTTGGCCATAGATTTTGTTAGTCTAGTCGGTTCTCCCTTTCCCTGTTCCAGTGTGATATCTAGGCTATGGATGGATTCCAAGTAAATTGAGAACATTTTGTTCATATCTCAAATTCTATCAACTTACAAGCACTCTATGTTTTCCACCCTTTGGAGGACCTCCTTTACAACTTGTAGTCGCTTCTCAATTGCCTTTAGTTGTAGTTGGTGTTCCATTTGACACCTGGTTCTTTCTTCCATCGCCTCTGCCTCCAACTTTCTCATAAAGGTTTTAATGTACCACACCATCTCCAAATTTCTCTGATAGATCAGCTACCTCGTTCGGGATATCCCCATGTCTATGATCCAGTCTACCTCTTCCTTAATTTTGTTCTCTAGTATGATCCTTCGCAGGCGCCTTACTTCATTTTCCCAAATTTTGACAATTTATTTTCCTTTCTCTAGGACAGTCACGTGATACTTTAGTGCTAACTTCCTCTTCACATCCTCCATTCTAGACCTCTTACTACCCATGGAGCTCTAAGCATCCGCTCTCGATCTCCCCCATGGCCTACCATTAACATTTCTCCCCTTAGCCATAACTATCTTGGAGGTTGCAATTCTCTGATGAACAAATTCTCTCTCGCTATTTTTCGTCCTTGTATCCTTTACACTTATCACTATGTAGATAATGTGTCTTCCATCTTTAACATATAAAGTAAACATCTAGAACAGGTAATTATGGCTCGTCCTTTGAGCACCTTTCTTGTGTATTTCTGGTAAATTCCGCTTATCGATGGTGTTACAGTACATTCATGTGAGGATGGGTCCATCTTCCCCCTCATTCACCTCTGCATACAATATGTGAAAGCTCATTATTCCCATTTTCATTTTCTAGTACATCTTCGCATTGGGCGTTGTCCTTCTCCACTCCTTAAACCATCCTTTCCTATTACTGCGACCTCCTCACTGATGATTGAGTGAAACTGGGTTCCGCTCCTTCCCATCAATGACCATCATGTCCTTCATACCTTGAAGACATGTACCTCCTCGATCATCCCTAACAATCTCTACTTTTAGACTCATGGTGGTTATTAAACATTCATTTCACTAGGTGGGTCACAACCCTCATCCTGGCCCACCTAGTGTATGTCACTTCATCCTTCTTATGTGGAGCGATCTCACTCCACCATTGCTAGACAATCATCCTTTAGTTTTCCATCCACCATGTCCTCCCAGGCCATTTCAGTGATCAACCTGGCACTCTTGACCCCTTCATTTTCCACTTTGTTCGCCAATGCAATAGCCGAGTGTCTTACTAAGGAAAACTCATTCGTTTTCAACTCCCCCAAGTGGTCCTTAATCCTTTGGATTATCTGGGATAGGCACCAATTTTTTGTTACTTTATTCATCTGAGAGCCATATTGCAATGTATGTGTTGCTTGGATAGCTAATGTATAATAATTCCTTTTAAAGTGCCCATATTCATTACACTCATAGAATTGTATCTTTGACATATCAATCTTCTTCTCTTTCTGAGGATCAAACTTTCCAAACTTTCCTTTTCTTCTAGCCATGGCAGCATATGATTGAACTTGTTCATTTGATCTAACATCACTTTTTTCCTTCAAAATAGTTTCTTCAATATTACATAATGACCAAGTTAACTTAATGGATTGGCTTCCTTCTTTCCATAAATACTTGATACAAAGTTGCCCCATTCATTAGGTAGTGCATTGAGCACAACAGTGGCCATCTCTTTATCACTCATTATTTCTCCCATTTCTTGTAGTTGATCTCTTATTTGAGATACCCTCATAAGGTATGAGGCTACCCCTTCTTCCTTTGATACCTTCATTTTATATAGTTCGTTTCTCAATGATATGACTTCTCTTGCAGTGCTTACAGAAAACAATTCTACCAACTTTTCATAGATATCTTTCGATTTCTCCAACTTTTCTACATAAGGGATGAGGGGACCCTTAATTGATTCTATGAGGAAATTTTGAGCCCTTATTTCCCCTTTCATATACTTTGACAGTCCTTAAGATTTCTTTTGAGATAGTTTGGATATTGAACCCTTAATACATTCAATAACTTTATTCTCTATGAGTATAAAATCCATCCTCTTTTTCCATGCAAGGAAATTTGCTGACCCATCCAGTTTGTTTCTCTCCTTTAATAATGAAGTCATGTTGATAGCAGATTCAAAAATAAATATAAATATAATTATTTGTAGTGAAGATGCTTCTTTAACTATGATATCTTAAAATTGATGTCTTTTTGATGATCATGACAACTGAAGATCACTTCTTAAAGATGATTTCTTCCTTCTTTAAATATGACAATACTTATCTTCTAGATGATATGCTTGAGATGTGATCATTTCTTCAAAGACATGGAGATCACTTTGATTTCTTTGATGATGATGGAAATTCTTCTTCTTGCTTTCTTTGGATGTAGAAATGTAGAATATGGAGACTTCAAAATGCTTCAAAAGTGTAGTCCTTCTTTCTTTGAGTGGAGGTAAGGTCCTTGAGGTCTTCTTCTCCTTATGATGATGTGATCCTTGAGATGAGTGCTCTGCCTTGGTGCTCGTACCTTATGTATCCTTATTTAATGATGTGATCTTCAAGTTGCCTCTTATTCTTATTGTAGTCACCTTGACTCTGATACCATGTTGAGAAATTAAGAGTCTGCTAGATTAGGTGATGTCTCTTACTTTGATAATTGCTTGTGATTTATTTTTAATTAGCTTAATTAGTTTCTTATTTCACTTGATTATTGTCACGTTCTTATCATCAAACGACTACCAAACTATGAAGATAAAAATAGACAAGAGGACACAAAATGTAGGTTGCAAGTCAGGTCCAAAACCTCTCCTTTTGAGAGGAAAACCCACAAGAATTATTCTCTTCTTATAGAATGTTGAGATGGTGAATTCCAAGACCAAAGACAATTGACAAAGACTCCTCTTAGACCAAGTCAAACTTCTCCTTCTTGATGAACTCTTCTAGTTACTTTGACCTAGCAATTTCGACCCAACAACTTCATTAGGGGAATTTTTAAGTCTAAAATGGGCCTCCTAAGGAAATTATAAAATAATAGTGGAAATAATAAAATAAGATTAGCTTACATCATCAAATTTTAGAGGAAAAAAAGCAAAAGCTATTTTTTGAACTTATCTCCCTATGGGTTTACTCAAATTTTGAGCGGCAACACTTCTTGGATGCAAAATTTGATTTGTCATCCAAAGAGTACTCATGTTGCATACTTTAGATGGACCCTACTACATGAAAAATGAGAAATACATGAAAAACGTGATTGCAATCATGGTTTTTCATGTATTTCTTAGTTTTTGTGTAATAGGGTCCATCAAAAGTATACAACATGGGTACTCCTTGAATGAAGAATTAAATTTTGCATCCAACGAGTACTCTCGCTCGAAATTTGAGTTAAACCTTAGGGAGATAAGTTGAAAAAGTAGTTTTATTATTTTATTATTTTATAATCTTTTTTCCTTTTTACTCCAAAAATGGTGAATCATCCCCCATGGTTGACATCATCATCTTGAATCCTATTGGTTCTTATAAAGTTTATTTTGGTTGTACATTTTCTTAGGAGGCCCATTTTGACATAAAAACTCCCCTAATGCCAACAACTTTGGCCTTTTTAGCAATTTTGACCTAGCAACAACTTTGACTTCCTTGGTAACTTCTTCTGCAACTTTGACTTCCCCAACATTTTCTTTTGTAATTTTGACTTCCCTCGCAACTTTTGGAATTTTGATTTAGCATCTACTTTAGAAACCCTTAACATGAGAGAGAGAGAGAGAGGTCCAAACCTTTGATCTTTCTTTTCTTTCTTCTTTTTCTTGATCTTCGTCCTTTTCCAACTTGCTTTCTTACTTAAATGAATGTCTATAAATGATTTTGAGGTTCTATTATATATATGCTTCTTAGGAGGTTGACTTTCTTCCCATGAGGCTGACTTAATCCTTCTTGTAGGCCGACTTATTTGGCAAGGTCTTGGAGGGTCTTTATGACAATTTTGAATTAAAAAAAAATTATTTACAAGATACATCGAGCCCAAAGGGGTATTACATATATGACAATGACCCTTTTGAATCCATAATTCTATGAGAAAACTAGAAGCACTTAATGGGTGCTTGACCTATAAATAAATTTATCTTGAGCATGAAACCCACGCATCAAGAATGACAATAATAAATTTCTTTTCTCTTTAATATCCAATATATAAAATCATGATTACAATAGACATTATGAAGACCGAACCTAGTTGCACATTTCAACACCCCCCCTTAACTAGGGAGGTGTTCATAATCCAAACACAATACTTGGACATTCTTATCCTGAATAATTCTCATAAGAAGAATAATATTGGTAAGTCATCTTATAAGATATAATTTCGACTTATCTCATTGCATCTTGTAGTACCATCCAACATTGTCACATAGCAAGGCCTTGACTAACAACTCTATCTCTCCACAAGATCATAGCACAATGCTAGTGAGAAAATGACTAATAAACACCTTTCATCATTGTCTCTCAAGGCACATACCCCATCCATATGTTCACAAGGTATGTTCTTTTAGGACCATTCCTGTCTTGGAATAACACATCCTCAAGAAATTTCCTCTTTCACTACTCTTTCCTATTGGATTCCATACCACATCATCAAAGAGTATCAGAATCAATCTCAAATGCTCACCAAATCCTCCATTCTCTCTTCCTAACATTAAGACAAGAATCATGTTTCTATCTCTCCCTCTCAATTGGGGAGGATTTACACATTCCTAGAAAATGAATATTCCCAAGCTCCCTTTTAAAAAGGGACTTTCCCAAGCTCCCTCTCAACTAGGGACTTGTTTCCAACATTAGTTATCTGCTCTTCAGTGAAGATCATGGTACTATCATCTACTTGCAGGGCTCCTTTTTTTGCATCATGTCATGAAATTTCTTATTCATCATGGAGCTTTCTTCATGATCACTTTATCATAGGGCATTAGCCATCTTCTCAATCAATTTCGCTTCAATGAACCATAATATTGAACCAATAGTCATGTCATCCTTCTCTTCACTGGAAAGTGATCTTCTAGTCTACATCTGGATTTTCTTCATACAACTAACTCTTCCAAGTCATGTTTCTTTCAAGATATTCCATACAATCTCATGAGTACTAGTTGGATGTTTCTTCTACAACCCTCTTTTGGTATCCATGTTTCAACCTAACCAGATATTTTCTCAAAATCAAAATTAATATTAAACTAAAGTTACCTCTTTATGGTGGCCTTTCGATATGACATCAGCTTCTAGGAACATCAACATCCAACACATGTATGAATCCATCTCCAAGACATACCTTACCAAGGTTCTTCTTTTCCAGCATACATAGCAAGGTATTCATACCTTTTCCATGGAGATGTCATAGCTAATCCTTCTTATTATCAGATGTTTATCACTTATCTTATCTTGTGTGACTATAGATACATCTTTCACAAACTCTTCTTAGGATCTTCTATACATGGTTCCTTCATCATAGGAACCATATTTTGAAATGACCTCATATTCTTCATGAGGTCATATTATCATGTAGAATAATTCAAGGCACATTGCATTCATGCCTTCATGTATCTTTTCATAAGGAAGAGTTCCCTTTTTTTCATCATGCTCATTAGATGGAGAATTCTAATCATTTTATCTGCAATCATATGATGACATGAATTTATCTATCAAATATATACATACTCTTCCTTATTTTGGTCATCTAGACTTCCTTCTAGCAACTTCCTTTCCTTTCTTGAAGATGAAATTACTTTAACTAGCTTGTCATGTTGCACATCTTTTCCATCATACCATCATCCTTTTAACCCATAGATCCCACATAAGGTGGAACATAGACCATCTGTGAGACACTTGCGTCTTATTAAGTATAGGTGAATCTTTTAACAAAGATGCCAGTGGAGGATCTTAATGATCATCATTATGAAAATGTTCCTTACTAATGATGATGACGTATGATGATTTCTTATCTTTCTATATGACTTGCTTCCAACCATATATTTTTCTCCTTCGATTTTCCTTATATGCTTCCAATGGAGATGTCATGAGCTACTTCCTTTCTACCATGGTGGTTGCTACAACCATGCAAACACTCTACCCTAGTTATCCTTCCATGATTTTATGATGATTTCATATCTATCTTGCTATAATGCATCATATAATACTTGCGATGCTTTCTATTCTCTTCTATAACAGAAAAGAACTAAGTGAAGAGGATTATCTCAGATATAGTAGAGATCTTTCACTTCCTCCTTCTTTTATTTCTTCTTTTATGATTCTTCCACTTCTTTGGTAACATGGGCTTCGTTTCTTTCCTTTATCTTCTTGTTGTCCTTCTTGAGTTTCAGACAATTCCTTTTAAAGTTCCAATATTCATTACACTCATAACATTGTATCTTTGACATATCAATCTTCTTCTTTTTCTGAGGCTCAAACTTTCCAAACTTTCCTTTTCTCCAAGCCATGGTAGCATATGCTTGACCTTGTTCATTTGATCCAGCGTCACTTTTTTCCTTCAACCTAGTTTCTTCAATCTTACATAATGACCAAAGTTCACTGAATGGAGATGCTTCCTTCTTTCCATAAATACTAGATACAAAGTTGCTCCATTCATTAGGTATTGCATTGAGCATAGCGGTGTCCATCTCTTTATCATACATTATATCTCCTAGACCTTGTAGTTGATCTCTTATTTGAGATACCCTCATAAGGTATGAGGCTACCCCTTCTTCCTTTGATACCATCATTTGTTGTAGTTCGTTTCTCAATGATATCACTTCTCATGTAGTGCTTACATAAAATAGTTCTACCAACTTTTCATAGATATCTTTCGATTTCTCCAAGTTTTCTACATAAGGGATGAGGAAATCCTTAATTGATTGTTTGAGGATTAGTATCATTTGAGATTTCTCTTGATATGGTTTGGAGATTGAACCCTTAACATTTTCAATAACTTCATTCTCTATGAGGATCAAATCTATCCTCTTTATCCATGCAAGGAAATTTGATGAACCAATCAGTTTGTTGCTCTCCTTGCAGAATGAAGTCATGTTGATAGAAGATTCAAACATAAATATAAATATACTTACTTTTCAAGTGTATATGTTACTTTGAATATGATATCTTCAACTTGATGTCTTCTTGGTGATGATGAAAATCGAAGATGCCTTCTTGAAGATGATTTTTTCCTTGATAATGTCTTCCTTCTTTAAACATGACAATATTTCTTTTCTAGATGATATGCTTGAGATGTGATACTTTATTCAAAGAGAGGGATCCCACCTTGAGTTCTTTGATGATGATGGAAATGCTCCTTCTTGCTTTATTTGGATGTAGAAATTTAGAATATGGAGACTTCAAAATGCTTCAAAAGAGTAGTCCTTTTGTATTTGAGTGGAGGTAAGGTCCTTGAGGTCTTCTTCTCCTTGTGATGATGTGGTCCTTGAGATGAGTACTCTTCCTCGGTGCTTAGCCCTTATTTATCATTATTTAAGGATTTAATCTTCAACCTACCTCTTCTTCTTCTTGTATTCACCTTAGCTTTGATACCATGTTGAGAAATTAAGGGGTAGCTAGATTAGGCGATTTTTCTTACTTTGATAACTGCTTGTGATGTATTTTTACTTAACTTTATTAGATTATTATTTCTCTTGATTATTATTATGTTTTTATCATAAAAAAATACTAAACTATGAAAATAAAATAGACAAGAGGACACAAAATGTGGCTTGCAAGCGAGGGCCAAAACCTTTCATTTTGAGAGGAAAACCCACAAGAATTATCTTTTCTTATAGAATGTTCAGATGAAAATTTGCAAGACCCAAGACCCTTGTCAAAGACCCCTCCAAGTCCAATTCAAAATTCTCTTTCTTGATGAACTCTTCCAACCACTTTGACCTAACAATTTTGACCCAACAATTTCTATTAACTTTTACCCAACAGCTTCTAGCAACTTCTACCTTCCAACAATTTTGACCTAGCAGCAACTTTGACTTCCCAAAAACTTCAAATTCCCCAACAACTTCTTCTACAGCTTTGACTTCCCCAGCAGTTTCTTCTATAATTTTAATTTCCCTGACAACTTTGCAATTTCATCCTAGCAACTACTTTAGAAATCCTTAACATGAGAGAGAGAGAGAGAGGTCCAAAACTTCGATCTTGATTTTCTTTCGTTTTTTTCCAACTTTATTTCCTAAGGAGATCGAACTTTCTTCCTTGTTTGAATGAATGTCTCTAAATGAAGTCGAGGTTCCCTTATATATAGGATTCTTAGGAGGTCGAATTGTTGCCCATGAGGCTGACTTGATCCTTCTTGTAGGTTGACTTGTTTGGCAAGGTCTTGGAGGGTCTTTATGACACTTCTAACTTCACAAATTTTTTTCTTTACAAGATACAACATGCCAAAAGGGGTATTACATGTATGACAATGACACTTTTTACTTCGTAATTCCTGACAAACCTAGACGAAATCAATGGGTGATTGACCTATAAATAAATTTATCTTGAGCATGAAACCCATGCATCAAGAATGACAATAATAATGAAAAATTATCTTTAATACAAAATTATATAACATCATGATTACAATAGTAATTATGAAGACCGAACCTAGTTACACATTTAATCATGATCAACCATCTCCCATGTAGCTTCATCGACCCCAAAGTGCTTCCCTTGCACTTTAAATTCCTCTATTGCTTGGTTCTAGAGCATGAGTTTTTTCCGCTGCAATATGCATTGTGGTTTTGGATGGAATTCTCCCTTTGGTTACACTTCCAATAGATACCATTTAATCACATGATCAACATCCAGCACATATCTCTTAATCAATGAAACATGGAAAAAATTGTGGACATTCATTGTTGAAGGAATTGCAAGTTTGTAGGCCACTAGTCTAATCCTCTCAAGGTTCTCGAACAACCTACAATACCAAGGTGCCAACTTGGAACATGACCCAATCCTCAAGGAGCTCCTCTTGAGCTTGATTCACAAGTACACATGTTCCCCAACCTAAAACTCCTTAAATACCAAGTGTTGATATGCATAACTTTTCTACCTGTCATGCGTTGCCTTCAAATTCCTCTTAATTGTTAAGAAATTAATGTTGGTATAATTATGGCTAGATTTCTCTTTCTTGATAATTACTTGTGAATTATGTTGGCTTCTTTTTCTTATTTGTTGTATTATCTTTCATCAAGCAAGTTACCAAATTATGTGTGCCTCAAGAGCACAAAACACACCATTATGATTTTCATCTCTGATCTTCTTCCTGCAAACATACCATGTCAGATAAAGAAAATATAAACATAAGCAAATTACCTTAGTGAAGTTCAGAGGAGGTTATCGTGTCCACATAAATCAGTCTAGATTAGCATGATATATCTATATATATATATATATATATATATATATATATATATATATATTTATATATATATATATATTATCTATATATAATGAAACCAACATATCAACCTACCTACATCATGCACTATAACATCAACTATATACATGACAACCATAGCCACTTATACAATGCATGCATAACAATCACATCTCGTCCATCCAGTCCAAGTGTTGAACCTAGAAGCTCTGATACCAATCTGTAACAACACCACCCCACATTTACTCGCATTCACAATCCCTCTAGGTAAATGTGAATTGACTTTTAATTATCATATGGCCCAATCTCCTAGTTCCAATCAAGGAAGTGGGGTCTAAAATTTGAGACTTACTAACCTTCCTCAGGAACCACAGATCACTCAGAGGTTGAACAACCACCCCAGGTGACCAATCCCTGAGCTAGAATATTTTTTCTTAGACCTATACCTTTAAAAACACCCTTGACACTACCTGCATGTGGTTTTGAGCCTCCAACCACACTTACAAGCCTTTCTCCATGTGGTTGTAACATCGTTTAGGGCCTCAAAATAGCTCTGGATGTTCAGGACCCAAAAAATGCCAAAAATAGTAAATTGTGCTACAATTGAGGAAATTGAAAAACTAAAAGAGACAGTGTTGGGGGTCCACCAATATCCATCTAAATCATTCCTCCCCCCTTACGAAGCAATGGTTCCCATTGTGTTGAGTGCCTCCATGAGATGGGGGAACTTCTGTTGAACTTGGTCCCCGGTGAGCCACTTGCCTTGGTGAAGGAGTTGGTCAAATTTGACAACCCGATATAGTTGGATATTTTGTTGGTGAGTGTTCTTGATTTGTGTGTCCAAGATCTGATTGGTGGTGGTCTGTTCCATGAAGTTTGGGTTTATCTCTGTTGGTGTAAGTTATTCTACAACATCAGATGTGTCCAGCAATGGTGGAAGGTATGGTTGAAGGTGGTTTACATTGAACACTGGGTGCAAACCAAGGAATGGTGGAATGCTAAGCTCAAAGGAAATGTCCCCTATAGCCTTGGTGATGGTGTATGGCCCATATTGGAGTGGGAAAAGATTTCTATGGGGTCCAACGAGTCGCTCCTTCTGCAAATGTAGCCAAACTTTGTCACCCACCTGGAACTTATGCGACACCCGATGTTGATCATGGCACTTCTTGTACTTAGCACTGGCTTTGTCCAATATATCATGGACCTACTGGTGGATGTATTAAATGCACTCAATGAAGTTGTTAGCCCTGTCAGCTTCAGACTGGACATGAGCTGAATCTACCTGAGTATATGAAAATGGTATGGCCACATCAATGGGACATAATGGCTGAAATCCTAGCCCTACCTGAAAGGGGATGTGATCTGTTGAGCTGTGGAGATTTCTATTGTAGCTCTGCTGGACATAGGGAAGGCTTTCATCCCATGTGCGTGGATGCTTCAAGTTGTACATGAGTAGAATTTGTACGATCATCCTGTTGATAACCTCTGTTTGGCCATTAGTTTGGGGATGGAAAGTCATGGACAACATCGACCAGAGACCTGACCAAAATGCACTTAGGAATCTGATGTCCTAATTTGAGACAATGGACTATGGGATCCCAAACTGTACCCATACTCGCTCAAAGAAGAGCTTAGCAATGGCCCCTGCTGTGATACTCTTCTTGTAGGCTTCCATGATGGCCATCTTAGAGAATCTGTTAACGATCACGAAAACACAATCGTTGTCGTGCTTAGTAGAAGGAAGGCCCGACATGTAATCCATGGAGACAAATTCCCAAGGTCGACTAGGAGTAGGTAGAGGAGTATATAGGCCTTGCTTCTTGATGGTTGTTTTGCAATGGCACAGAAAATGCAGGATCTAATGTACTTCCCAACATCCTAGAGAAGTTTTGGCCAATAAAAATACTTTTGCAATACCGCCACTATTTTCTCTACTCTGAAATGTCCATCGACCCGACTGTAGTGCGCCTCAAAAATCATCTTGGCAAACTCACTTGAAGGAACACAGATGTGTCCTAGGTGGCATAACAATGCATCATGAAGGTGAAAATTCGGAACTTGCTTCCCTTCAAAATGTGTCTGGTATGTGCTGCCAAATTTTGGATTGCTCTTGTAAAGACGTGGCTACCCCGATGTCTCGTGCCCACAAGAGTTGAGTACAGTGATCAGCACAATGACCGGTGGTCGACTGAGGCAATCAATGACATTATTGGTACTTCCCTTCTTATACTTAATGTTCAAATAGAACTGTTGTAGGTAGGTGGACCATTTCTGATGGTGATCATTCTGCAACTTCCCTTGTGTTTGTATGAACTGTAGAGGTCGATGGTCTGTGTGGATGACTGTTTCCTTCCCCATAATGTAATGCTTCCATTGAAGATAGGCTTGCACAATGGAATACATTTCTTTGTTGTAAGTGGGGTACTTTCGGACTATGTTTGAAAGTGTCTCACTGTGGTAAGCCACTGGATGCCCATGCTGAGTAAGAACCACACCAATAGCATAGTTGGAGGCATCTACCTCAATCTCAAATGGTTGTTGCAGGTCTGGTAATGTGATCACTAGTGTAGAACAAAGGTGATTCTTCAACTCAGAAAATGCTTGTTTTTGGGTTTCAGACCAAAAAAACTTTTCTTTTTCTTCGCCCTTCGTGACTTGACTTAAAGGCCAAGTGATATGAGAGAACCCCAACACAAACCTACGTAGAAGTTGGCAAGACCCAAAAAGTCGTGGAGCTCTGTTAGAGTGGTTGGCGCTGGGTAATCTCGAATGACTTGTATCTTGGGTGGGTCCACGTGTACACCGTGTTCATCAATTACGTACCCAAGATATTAAACCTAGGTCAGGCCAAAGGTGAAATTCTCCAAGTTAGCACAAAACTTGTGTTGTAGTAGGGTTCGAAGAACCAGTCGAATATGGTGGAGGTGCTCGTCCCAACTCTGGCTGAAGATCAAGATGTCATCTAAATACAACACCATGATTTCATTGGTGGAGGGACGCAAGATGTCGTCCATCAGTCTCATGAAGGTTGTAGGGGAGTTCGTCAATCCGAATGACATGACCAACCATTCGAAAAGGCCCTCCTTGGATTTGAAGGCAATCTTCCACACATCAGAGTGTTCGATAGGCACCTGGTGATAACCCGACTTCAAGTTAATCTTTCTGAAATATTTGGCCCCGTTGAGCTGGTTAAGAAGGTCATCAATTCACGGGATTGGGTACCTATTTTGTACAATGATCTTGTTCAATGCCCAATAGTCAATACAGAGCCTCCAGGTCCCATACTTCTTCTATACCAATACAATTGGGCTCCCACAGGGTGATGAGCTTGGCCTGATGTGACATTTCATCAATAGTTCCTGAATCTGCCTCCTGATCTCATCGTTCTCTAGAACAAAGCGTTGATAGATCAGCCCATTGGAAAGTGGCGTGCCCGGGGTCAGATCGATGGAGTGCTTGACCTAACAGTACATAGGTACCCCTGCAGGTGAGGCAAAAATATCCCTGTACTCCTCCACAACCTTGTCCATTTGTTGTTGCTGTGTAGAGGAGACTTTCTTGGAAGCCGTGGCCACAACCTTCTTCTTGCCCTGAGGGTGAATAATAAGGAAAACAAATTTCCTAGTCTGGGAAATGATCTTATTGCATTTCTTTGCGTTGATCAAAGAGATGGCGGTAGGCGGTGGTACCTCTGGTATCCTGTACAACTTGTTGGCCAAGGTAATAATTACATAGCGAGGTCTAGACTCATATACAACACGTTGCTTCCACAAGTATGGTTGTCCTAACAATACATCACAAACTTGAAGAGAAGAAACATCGAACAGTACCTCATCCGTGAAGGGCTTGATGTTGTAGGGAAGGCGACATTGCTGGCTGACGCAAAGATCTCGTCCTTGTTGAAGCCACCCGATTGTGTACTGTTGTGGATGTGTTGTAGTATTTAGGCCCAGCCGCTTCACTACCTCTACTGAAATGAGGTTCTTTTGGCTCTCGCTGTCAACAAACTATAGTGAAAAACCATTCACCCACATATGTGAGTGGAAGAGGTGTTCCCCCTCCTCTGGATCTTCAAGCTCAATATTCTGGATCTTGGTGGTGTCCATGATGGCATTGGGCTGCACATCAATGATATGCTTCTCTTTGTCAATTCCCTTATTGGGTTCTAATTTAGATTTGGAACATGCATCTGATTTAGAAGTTTTCAGCTGGACCACCAGTGACTGCTTGACCCAACACTCACTTGTATTGTGAGTGGATCTCTTATGGAACTCACACCATGTCCTTCTTTATCTTCGTCATGTTGTTCTTTGCTTGTGGCTTCGGCGGGTTGTACTGGGTAGCCCTGCCTTAGCTTTGTCCTTTTTTCTATGGTTTAGGGGCACATTTTCCTTGCTTTGGATTTGAAGAACCAAAGTCTCGCTTCTTCTGTTTAAACTTCTGCTCAATCTTGACAGTGTACCGGTACGTCATGCCGATCGAGGAAATGTCCAGGAACTCCATCTCATCTTGGATGTACTTGTGTAGGCAGTCACGATACTTGAGCTAAAATGTCGCTTAGTACCCTTGATACCCAGCTTTGTGCAAAGGGTATGGAAAATATTTGTGAACTCCAACACATCTTGGTCCCTTCCCTATCGTAGTGTGGTCCACTTTATGTATTTATCTTCATAGCTCCCGACAGGGTAGTGTTGTTCCTTGATGGTGTCTCGGAAAGAATCCCAAGTGGGTGCAGCTGAAAACAGTGAGGGTTCACTCTCGTCCTTTTGTTCACAGTATGTTTCCCACCATTCCTTGACATGTGGAGCGGCTTTGAGAAGTGTAAAAGTAATATTTTCCCGATCGAAAAAGTCATGAACTGAAAAATATCCTTCCAATAGATTTAGCCATTTATCTATGGCGTCTGCATCTATCAGGTCTTCAAATATGGGAATATCGAAGTTAACTTGTACCTTAAAAGGAGTGGTGCCTCCAGAGTGGCTGTTGGATGAAGATGCATCGCCTATGGGTAGTCGTCAAAGGATCTGGGCAAATTTATCCATCAGTGCGTCCCTTTGTTGCTTGAGGACTTCCTCGAGCAACATTTTGAAAGGATCTCCTGCCCCCTCACCTTTCTTTTCTTCCACCATGGGAGGTCATCGGGTTTTCCGAGGTTGACCTTGCAATGGTTCAACCAGATCGAGCCCTAACTCCTTATCCCCTTACCTCGTTGGGGACATGCAAAGAAAAATAGAGAAAGAGTAGTCCCCTTTGATACCACTGATCTAAACTTAAACAGGAATACAACAACTTACAGATATAATCATAAATACAGAGATGCAATAGAAAAACACTTCATTTCATTAATAGAAAAATATTGAACTATTCTTACAAACATAATGGAAATAAGATAGTTTGGGCGATGGTACCTTATATATGAGAAGAGATGTGGTGGTTACATACCTCTGAGTTGTGTTACAATGAGGCTCAAAGGCCTATTTATTATTGAGAAACAATGGAAAGCCCTAAACATCCAAAAACCTAATCCTAGGAGATGAAGGGCCAAAACTATGGGCCCTGTTTGGGTAAATTGGTACATCAACTTCATAAGTTTGGCATACGATCTCCGTTTGGCTATCATAATACCTTGTTTCGAAGATCTCAAAGAGATCAAAGAGAAGGCCAAAAAATCCTAGGAAGCTAGTTTGGGACGTTTCCAGTCTCTCCGTTTTCCCTAAAAACATTGTTTAGGGCCTCAAAACAGCTTCAGAAGTTTAGGACCCAAAAAAATGCCAAAAATAGTAAATTGTGCTACAATTAAGGAAACCAAAAAACTGAAAGAGACGGTGTTGGGGGTCCAAGTGGAATAGGCAAGTGGCCACCAATATCCACCTGGATCAAGGCAAGGTTGAAACCACTGTCAAACCCATTAAAAAACCATGTCAATGACAACAAATGAAATAAAGAAACAAATGTATGAACCATGCATTTACAGCTCAACTAGAAAATCACACATGCAACATGTTACTTGAAAATCCTCGTACTGAAGCTACTAATCCAACCTTCTCCTTGCTTGTCATTTTCCTTAATTTGCTTGCTCTCTCCTCTTGGTACACTCTCTCTCTCTCTCTGAAACTAATTCCAAAGACATACTAACAAAAAACTGTGAACTGAACCTCAGAAGCCTTTTTATCATTAAGGCCTCTATTTTCTTCATTTTCCTTCATTTTCCCTCTAATTTCCCCCTCATGAAAATTTGTGTCAATTCACCTTCGTTTTCTCCTATTTTTCCTTTATTTTCATAAATAAATGCCAATTAATGCCTCTTTCATTGTCCATTGTCTTTGCTAATTTCCTTAGACATAAATAAACCGAAAGTGATGCCCAATATAGTGCTTTTCCCAACATTCAACTTGGAATACGTGTCCCATGACCTTGATCTTACTTTTCCTTAACATTTATTACATGAAATTTTAACACAGGGTTGTTTCAGGATGTCGTGGTTCACTTGCAATCTGTCTATCTTGGCTTCCCTTGCCATTAAAGTTATGTCCTTCAAGCATGAATTTTTCTTCTCATATGTGCAAGTAACGGATCCCAACTTACACCCACATTTATTATGTGTTTTTTCAAGTAACCATCTATCATATGCCTTGAATGTAATCACATTTGGAGCCCAAGTGTGTGCATGGACCGAGGGTATTGCAAAATATAGGAGTGGACAAATGCCAAAGAGAGAGAATGAGGGATTGAAAAACTATGTTGTGGTTTGTCATAAGGCCATCACACCAGCAACCAACTTATTATACCTTTAACACCATTTAATGCTTTGAATACTCTTGAACACTGGTTTATGCTTAAGACTATCATGGCAAAGGTTTGAACTCAATGCTTCTTTCATCTTGGGTCAAAATCCCCTGTTTTAAGAATACTTCTTTATTTGCTAATGCATTTGCCTTTAAATTGAGATGTTTCTTGATATGATAGAACTCGACACTCTCAATCTTTCTAATTGAAAATTTATTCTTTGCAGAATTATTGACTGAACCATATTATAATTCTCTTTGAGCTTCCTTACCAGGTGGATGACTATCATTGAGTCTCCAAACACCATTACTTGTCAAATTCTCCTTGAAATAACCAATTCTAACCCCTGCCACAAGGCAAAAAAATCATCTTTATTGTTGGTAGTACTTGCCAAACCCCATGCATATTGATTCTCTATTTTTTCATCAAAGAGAATGATAACCCTCCCGCTCCTACCTCCCCTGAAATATCCCTACCAGTTATGCATTTATTTGGGTTCAATTATCAACAATGGCAATTTTTTGGGGTTACTAAAATTAATATTTCTAAATTTTGGGGTAGACAATTTCTCTTTCCAGTCATTGTACTGTGGTGGTAAGCATCCAACCTATCATGTGGGTGACCCGGGTTTGATCCCTGACAATGGCAATGCCGGTAAGTTTTGTCGTAATTTGCGTTTTAAGGTATACACAATCAAGATTACTGTAAACCTTATATTTTGAAGTGAGTAGATGTTTTCTATTCTTAGTCATAGTATAGTGGTAAGTATTCCCACCTATCATGTGGGTGACCCATGTTTGATCCCCTGTGATGGTGATGTTTGTCCTCATTATTTATTTTTTTAAGACATTATTGCTATTAAAATATAATTTTATCAGTAAAAAATAATTTGTAATTTTATATTTTCTAATAATAAATAAGTATCATGCAATAATATATAATTTTTAAGTGGTTGATTTTGGATATTAACATAAAAACTTGTAGCCTATTTGTAGTTTTGCAAGGGTTTCTGTTATATTTTCTTTCCAATTTAAATTGTTTAGAATCCTGTTAGAATTTCTCTGAATCACAAGTTTGAGTTGTAACTCTCCACGATCTGAGTGCCCCCGGGTTTTTCAAGGTGATAAATCGATATATGAAGTCAAAAACCCATTTTGAACAACAAAAATCAAGATTTGGCCAAAAAACAATTCACCACATTCTAGCCAAAAATTCAAAACATAGATTTTTAGATAATGCCTTAACAAATGTATATTAAAACATAGGCAAAAACAAAAATATATGTTTTTCTATATATATTTTTAAGGAAATATCCAAGCAGATCCACCCGAAGGGATCACTTCCTACTAGCTTATTAGCATAGCCTAACCTCGACGACATCGAGAATAATTAACTTTGTGACCTCCCATTAGCAAGGTGTTATTAGCACCGGGAACTCAAACAATTGAGCTAACCCTCGGGGCTCCATATTTAGCTTAGTTATAATATATTTTGGAATTTTTAATGTAGAATTGTTAATTGTTTTTAAATAAGTTTGTAAAGAGTTTATGTTTTCTCAAATTTTAAATTGCTTCCCCAGAAATTAAAAATTTCCAAAAACTAAAATCCACTGAGATATACCAATAACCAAGTTGAACAAAGATGTAGGAGGACATATGGGCCCCCACCTGGATAGAGTATGGCCTACATTATGGCCGTCCATCTGGGGGCTAGCTAGACCAATGTAAATTGCCAAGTCCCAAAATAAAAGGTTCACCAAGCTCAAGTGGAACCAAACAGGCACATGTCCCCACCAATTTACTGTCATAGAGCCTAGACTAGACCAAACACACCCACAATCAACAAAATTAACCACATGCAACAAGGGGATCAATGCTACATGATAAAAGTTATCAGGGAAGACTACTGCTGATCGGGTCAGAATGTCACCACGTGACAAGGTCTTACAAATTCCTTTCCCTCCAAATGGAAGAATCAACTTGTCTCCACATGCAACCTTCAACCTAATGAGAACATCAATTGCCTTTGCCTCCTTATGCTTTCCAACTTCTCTTTCTTTCCACATAAACAGGGCAATATGAATGCAAAAAACCTCAGATTGGTTGTGAATTCCAATTTGTTTATCTCGTTCTAGATATTTCCAACTCGCTCCCAATTTCATCGACTTCAACACTTCGCCTCGCTGGCATGGTATACATTGCAAGGTCTAGAATGATCCCACCACCATTAGGGTGCTTCCATTCTCTAGATTCAAAATCCCTCTCCTCAACATTGAAACATCATGAAAGCTCTCCAGAATGTAGTATATCGTGAGTAAATTAGACATGCGATGACACGCTTCCTACATGTGGGCGATAGGCCATGCCACCCCTTCATTTAGTCACATGTAGAGTCAATGGGGTGGTGGGCGCCACCCCTCGACCTTTGTGCATCTACCGTCATCGAAGATTATTTTAAAATATTTTTATTATATTTTATTACATTAATAATTCTTTGATGACATAATTTTCTGGAGGAAAAATCAAATCCTTAATAATTCTTGAAACTACTATGAACATGTTTTACATTATTATAGGGGACCTAAATCTAATCGAGCATTTTCGAATGAGGAAAACAGGGAGGGTTTTGAGAATGCACTCTGTGGGCTCATGTTTCTTCACCAACAGCAGAGGCACGATGAGATCTGCTAGGGGCATGGCGAGATCTGCCAGGCTGTGGAGGGAAAACCCATTAGGGTAGAAGCCAGGCTCCCCACGTCTAGGAATTTTATCTGCCTCTGATTCATGCTCATGCCCACATGCTCAGTCAAGGCCCCTTAGCTCATTTTATGCTCCCTGCAGACTCAGGCCTAGGAAGCATAGCCATATGCTGCTCAGGGAAAGCCCAATGCCGAGCGGCACGACATCACTAATGCGCAATCCAAGAGCGAGAGATTTGAGGGCGAGGTCAGCCGAAATACCCCCTTGCGCTGAAGTGGGTTCTCTGCTTGGTAGCCGGGGAAGATATGGAAGATCCGGGAAAAGCTTTCACCTCCCAGACAATAGAATATGCCAGACAAATGCTGAACTGAAACAACCATCATTCAAAAATGGATAGATCCATTCATGGGAAAGGATTGATTTCTCTTGAGCCAGATTAGAATTTTATCCATGGATGGAGACACAACCCATCAGATCTGAACCACCAGAAGACAGATCTACCCTCGATCTGGCGAGATCTGGAAGGATTTACCCAAATCAACAATTCCCAATATCGTTCTGATAACATCAAAGGAGACAGAGGGTTGCATGAAAAATCTTGTAGCTTACTTCTTGATATTTGGCTTCAAGAATCTGGGAATTTAACAACTGATCCCCATCCCATATTAAGAGAAAAGCTCTACATGAGGATGGTCCAGGACTATCTACAGGTTTCACTAGATCATGTGGGAATACTACGAACCTGCAAACAAATCGGACCAGATTCACAACAAGTTTTGGCACTTGGACAGGAACAACAGGAAGAGGTGATCATCCCATCACTGGATCTTGGAGCCCCAATAGCAGAGATGCTGGAAGGTAAACATATTACCCCTTTTATTAGAACTATGGAAGGAAACATAGTATGCATAAAAATAGGGAGCTAGGAGGAGATCAAAACCCTCAAACAGAGGATACAATGTTGGAAATAATACTGAGAGGGGGGGGGGGGGTGAATCAGTATTAGCAAGTCAATAATATTTCATTTCCATAATCAAATTCATATATGCTACTTCAGTTAGTGGAACTTGCGTGTATACACAACTGCATTTAAGGCAACTAACGTATATCTTGCAAAATTATGATTAAGTTAATTCATCATATGTTGATCTTTAATCAGTGCATCAGAACCATATAAACAGTAACCAAGTGCAATAAAAACAGAACAGACAATCACACACATGAACACAAGATATAAGGTGGAAACCCAATGTGGGTGAAAACCACATGCTGCAATCGTCTCTATCTTCTTCTAATAAGAAACTTCTTTTTACAATTTTTGTACTGGTGCAGTCTTATACCAGTATGCAGGCTTCTACCTGTAGAAGGCTACAACCTTCTCTCATTCTCCAACTTCTCCTGGAAGGGAGATACAACCCCCTAGCTCTTGTACTAGCTAATATGTTTACTAGTATGTAGGTGCCGGCCTACAGAAGGCTACAACCTTCTCTTTTCTTCCAGGGACCACGTTTCATAAATTTTCAGACTGGATCCATAAATAACATTATTTAAATATCAAGTATATCTGCATCAACCAATCTCCTTTGTACCAACCTCAACTGAATCAATCAATCACTTTTCAGAATGTTGTAACCAGAATACAGTAACTAGAATATAGTAACAAGAACCAAAGCCAGAACCCAGAACACTACAACATAAAACAGAAGTAGCTAAAGCATATTTTATGAGGTATACACTACTTCAATGTGTCGAACCTGCGTGCATACACACTTTTCTCAAGGCAAACCTGTGTACAGATCTGCAAATCAAATTTAAGATGTATACGCTGTTTTGGTATGCACAACCAACGTGTATACACACCTTTTCTAAAGTGAACCTGCATATAGATCTATAAATGATGATTTAAACTTTACAACAATACCAGACATTAGTTATACCTAGATCATCATATTTACAGATTACAACATGCGCCAGTTATTTAGATAAAAGATCAAAACCACACAAAGATACTTCACTTCAAGCCTTAAGATCTTGACCCATCATTAGATCTTATCCTTCACCAAGCACTACGGTTCATCCTTGATTCAGATCCAGCTATGCACCATAACCCAATAACCTGTATTTTGGATCTTGCTCTTCATCAGATATTCAATACTTGAGTACTTTTTGCCTAATGACCTTCTCCTCTTTTTATAATCTTATGCCTTACTCAATACCATGGAACAAAACCACCTAGAACCAATACCTTGGATCAAATACCTGGGGTCAACACTTCGGACAAGATACCTTGGACCAATACCATGGATCAAAATACCATGGACCAAAACTAAGTTTTCCAACATGTACATGCCTTTCCTTCCGTGAAAGTGTGTGTGTACGTTATACGCTCCTTTTGGTCTGCGAACCCACGTGTACACACGGCTTGATCAATGGGGAACCTGCGTATACCTCTCTTTCTTCATTCTATGAGTCTAAACTGTGATTTGTCATCTGAGTGAGTTGCCATCAAGGACAACACCTGTGTCATAGTGCCAAATCTGTGTCATAATGCCAACAATCTCCCCCTTTGGACTTGATGGCAACCCCAA
>APFE031208913.1:37888-48719 GCA_000404065.3 Pinus taeda
TCATGTCATCTGGTTCAATATTCCTTTATCGGTTAATATACTTTTGAACATGATTTATATTTAAGACTATCATGTCATCTGGTTCAATATTCCTTTATCGGTTAATGCATCTTCTTTTGAATTGAGATGCCTATGGATATGATAGGACTTGGTACTCTCAAATTTTGCTAATTGCAAACTTATTCTCTGTAGAATGGATGGCTTAGCCAAATTAATTAGAATTTTCTTTCAGTTTCCATATTGGTGGGATGAATAACATTCTCATTAGTTGTCGAATTCTCCTTGAAATAACTAGTTTTAACACTTATCGAAAGGAAAAAAAAATCAGCTTGATTGTTGGTAACACATCCCAAACCATATGTATATTGATTCTCTATTTTGTTATTGGGGCGAATGATAACCTTTCTCGCTCCCGCCTCCCCTCAAATATTCCTGCATGTTACGCAATTATTTGGGTTTGATTCTCGGCGGTGATAATGCTTTTAAGGGTTACTAAATTAATATTTGTAAATTTTGAAGAGAGGAGACAATTTCTCTTTCCAGTTGTTGTAGTATGGTGGTAAGTATTCTCACTCTGGTTCAATCCTAACAATGATGATGTCTATAAGTTTTGTAATAATTTGCATTTTAAGCTTTACACAGGCAAGATAATTGTAAACTTCAGTCAGAAAGAAAGAAAGAAAGAAAATTATTTTAACTTCCGGAAAGAAAATTATTTTAACTTCCACGAGGCTAAAGATAGCTTATGAGATAGATTGCTTCTTCATCTGGTTGATGTATTTGGCCCTTTTCCTATGAAGCCTCACAATAAATGCTCCCAGTTTCTTGACAAACCCCTCGCTAGATAGATTATCCCAAGAGCTAGCCATCAGAATATTTGCATAACTTTTTGTGTTGTCTTTGAAGGCCTCACATTCTAAAATGAAATACTTGTATGTTTCCACTTTTCCGGAAGAACAAAAAATACATACTCTTTCCTCCCACGCTTCTTTTGGCCTTTTCCCACACCCTGTTTCACAATAGAGTTGATGAGAATTAGTCCTTAACTGAGAAATAAGAATTTTGGCTCTCCAAGAAATATTGGCCTCTATGTACACTTTTTGTTGATGATTATGAGCGGGATTAAACAAGTTTCAATATAGTATTTTTCTTTCTCTCTAGCTCCTTATCCCAAGTACACTTGTGGAACTTATCCATCACAAAACTTTTATCTTTGTACTGTTTATGGGACACGTGTTCAAGCAAATACCCCATTTACTAAACCATTTGTTATTTGGTGCATCCAAATCTTCTTTCTTTTGCACCATATGTCATTAAAGACAACCTTAGCCCATCTGCCCGCTTCAATTTGCTCATTTTTTTTAAATACCTTATGACTCACACCATAGAAATTGTTTTAATAGGAGCAACCCCTGTTTCACTTAACAAGATAGCATAAGGAACAACACTTTTAATTTTGAATTTGTTTGTAATCAAACGTTTTTTAATTTTCTCAAGTTGTTTCCATTGCATGTCGGATATACTATTGGGCCATAGTTCACAACCATAGAGAACCACCAGAATCACTAGAAGCCCAAAAAGGGTTTGAATGGTTTTCCAGTCCCATAACTCTGCCTCTCTACACCTATTTTGAAAAAACATAAAATGATTTCCAATCCCCCAAAATTCTTTTCTTTCTACAACCATCCCAGCTTAGATTTTGTTGAAGTCATTTTTGAGGTATTTGTAATCCGCAACTTCTTCCAAAATGTTGCCTTCAAAGTATAACTTATGGTGGTTATGTTTTCTTTTTTTTAGAGAAAACCACTACTCTTTTTTCTAATATTGACTTGCATCCCCACCTTTCTACAAAAATGCTCAAGGGATAGTAAGTGCTCTTTCAAACCAAGGACAAATTTAACAATCAGAGTAAGGTTATTTGCATACAAAAGAAGCTTTATAACAAACTTGGCCAAATGGATACCATCACCCCCTTGCGAATTTAACCACTCTTTAAGCCTGCCGATGTATAAACCAAAAAGGGTAGGAGGCAATGGACAACCTTGCTTGACCCTGATATCGCTTCTAAGACTTTCAGAAATGCTTGTTGAAGCTCTAATTTTGAATTTCACCTCTTGATACAGCATATGCACAACTACTCTCAAATGTTTAGGAACTCCAAGTTCCTCCATTCTGTGCCAAAGCTTATCCCTAGGAATTGTGTCGAACGCTTTTTTGAAATCAATAAAGCAACAAAAGACTTCTTCCTTTTTCTCCCAAACGTTTTCAATGATGTGCCTTAAAGTTATATAATGATCAATTGTGGAATGTTTAGGTCTAAAACTTGCTTACCCTTTAGCACACTTATCTATTTCTTCTGCCCACTTGTTGATTTTATTTTCTAGCATATTGCTTCCAAATTGTTAGAAAATTATATATCACAGAGCAATGGAACACATAAAATATCGCAGAAATACAAATACAAAAAACGCATAAACAAGAGCGATAGATATATGTGGTTCACCCAATTTGGGCTACGTCCACGGAGAAACAGTCAGTCCTTCCTTTTATATTATCCAACAAAATGAAGAGATACAACCTACAACAGATCCGTTGTAATTCCCTCTTCACTCTCACATAATCTCTTCTCTTTTTTTTTTTCACTTAGAACACACATCTACATAGTTGTAATACAATTCCCTCATATATAGCAAGGCGTTTCCTTCTAGGGAAAAAAAAACCCTAAATTAAACATAACTTCTATCGTCATATTTCCGCCTAATGAATGGCCCAAATTAACTACAAAATTACCACATTTTACAAGGTAATTTAACATCTATTTTTAGCTTCGGGGGCACTGCCCCTGATCCCTCACCCCCCCTAGACCACCCTGGCGGCATGCATAAACAAGCGGAATTGCCACCACATTATGAAATGGGGTCCAATGTGGCGATACCTTTGAATAAAGAAGATAATTAGGTCCACACCCAACACAAATAACTTTGCAAACAAGGGGTTAATCATTATTGTCCTATAATAGGAAGGATGATTGACGTCACCACTCTTGAAAATAGGTATTTCCAAACTAGTTGTCCAATCTGGGGGGAACCCCTGTTGTATGATGATGTTGAAAAAAATTGTAATGTGAGGTGCAAGAATATTTGAGCCCCACTTCTGATACTCTACTTGGAGTTTAGCTAAGTCTTTTTCTTTCCCAACATCCAACTTCTTGATACCCATCTCTACCTCTTGCACCATGAAGAGTTTAGTCTCAGTGTTGATCAAGGGGGAGGGTCAAATTTGGGGTCCTGCTCATAGAGTTGTCTTGCATAGTCAAACCATTTAGAAGTTGTAATACTATCTTTAGTTTGCATCTTTCTCAGTTGGAGCTCCTTATAAAATAATTTGGGATTATTGTTCCCGAGGAAGATTAGTTCTTCCCTCCTTGAAACCAAGAAATCAACCTTTTTCTTTCTTAATATTTGCTTGTAAGCTTTGAGCTTTATGTTGTCCTTGTTCGACTCTTTCCACGTTCTCCTTACCTTTTTGCGTTCCTCGTCAAACCAAGCATTAACTAGAAAGAAATTTGTTTTAGAATTCTTAATGTTTTCTCTTTTTCACTCTGCAAGTGTGCTTTGAGTTAAATGTGTTATTTCGTGGCTATGAAGGCCGTGAATTGGGATTTTCTTCTTCTCGAAGAGCCTCTCCAGTTTCATTTTTGAAGGTATTACAATTTTATGGAATCAAAATAATTCTGCCCTTTGGGAGATTTTGTTGAACACACTAAGTTTTTTTACTCTAATTTCTTTTTTCCAGTCCAAGAGAAACTTAAATAAATTGGCTTGTGATCTTATTTTAAGTCCCAAAGCTTATCTCCAATCAAAACTTCCTCCATTTTCTCACACAAACCATGCAAACAAATTACATAATCTACTACACTTGCTCCATTGTAAGTATTGCAAGTGAAATTACCAGACTTTGCCCATCTAGTCAAGCCATTACAAATGACTAAATCGAATGCCGCACATAGAGTAAGAAATTGTTCACTAAAAAGATTGCATCCATTTCCCTCTGAAATTCTTTCCCACTGATGATTACTCTCTTCCGTAAGCCAAATATGGTCGCAGTCTTATTTACAACAAAGAATGCTAGCTTGCTCACTTGTAGTCCTAGCATTGAAATCATCCACAATAAGGACTTCACCTAGTTGAGAATATATTGCAATATTTGCTTTTAAGGATGCAAAGGGATCTTTGTGGTCAAGCCCTTTACTTTGGTAGATTTTTTAAACTTGCAGCACAAAATAACATGCTACAATTTTGATGTGATTTCCATTTTCTGATATTCTTAAACCAAATGAATTGTTTATTTGAGCCTTATTTTTCTAACTAAATTAGGCGACCTTATTTTTCCCTCACTAATACCATGATACCTCGGTGTCCTTTACCATTCCCTACTGCCTAGTTCCACATTGCCATCTTCCAGTATCTTTCAAACAAAGGTGTCTTGCACCCTTCATGCTCATGTGTTTCTATGAGGCAAATTATGTCTCTATCTTCTGCAATAGACCCTAACCCAAGTCCTCGTCTTCATGGGTAACCTCTGCAGTTCCAACAAACTAATCTTAAGGAACCCTAGGTTTGACTTGATTGTTATGCAAGACTCACAATTGAGTCTTTGTCCATACTCTCCCATATTGACCTTGCTTCCTGATTTTTTGTTGAAGTGTTTGTTGCCTCTTCTTTATTACCATCTTACTGCTCTATTTTGGAAGGAGGTCAAAATCGCGCTATCACAACTCTACCTTTATAAATCCATGCCCTCTTACCTTCATCTCTTGCTAGCGTAACCATTGACATTTCCTCCCTCCTTTCCTCATGTTGTCTTACAGTTAAATATTCTTCTAGAAAAAAGCGAAAACCCATCAAGAAATGCTTCTTGCTTAGAATGATATATTTACCATGCAAAATAGGCATGATGACTTTTATAGGCCTGACTCTCTCATTGTTAAGCTTACCCATCCTCCATGCTTGGCATATTTGTCATTTCCATAACGACTTGTCTTTTAAGAAGTCCCTTGCAAGGTCAAGAGTACATTCATTTTTCCCATAGTCTTTTCACCCTTTTAAGAATTATGTTTGCTGCTTTATTTTGTTTTTCCTTGTTTTATCTATCTTTCATGTTGTCAACTCGAATGTTTGTTTCTCCTTCCCTACTAGCAAAATTGTTAATACTTGAGCCCAAGTTTTGGAAACTTTTGTAGAATCTTATTTCCTTTATTCTCTTGTTTTCTCTTCATAATTGTTTATTTGAGCTTCTCTTCTTAAGTGAGAAGATGTTTTTTGTTTTCAATCATTGTAGTAGAGTGGTATGTATTCCCACTTATCACATAGTTGCCCTGGGTTCCATCCGAGGGATGATGATTTCGTGAGTAGATTTTTTTTGTTTTCAATTGTTGTAGTATAGTGGCATTTATTCCCACTTATCACACGGGTGACCTGGGTTCGATCCCTAGTGATGATGACGTCTACAAATATGGTCACAATTTTAATTAATTAAAGATAACATGTTAAATGTTTTCACTAAAGCAGGGAGAATGAAGTAAAAATTAACACTGAAGTGGTTATAATTTGTGTTTTAAGGCTTCCTTGTAAACCCTAGATTTGGATTCCTTCCGTGAGATGGTTTTAATCAATTAAAGATGACATGTCATCTTTATTATCTTTATTTTTACACTGCAGCATAGATAATGGATTAAAAAGTAATATTGAAGTTGTTATTGGTTTTGGAGTTAGTTTGATTAAAAATAATATTGATATTTGTTGGGTTCATTGAAATTAATATAATTTTTATTATTTAATTTTTTTAATATATGATATTATAATATAATTTTTTATTATTAATTTTTTTAATAAATAAGTATCATGCAATAATACATAATTTTTAAATGGTTGATTTTGGATATTAAAAAAAAAAATTAGTAGTTTATTTGTGCTATGTTTTGGAAAGTTTTCTGGTATATTTTCTTTCGAGTTTAAATTGTTTAGAATTCTGTGGGGATTTCTTCGAATCACAAATTTGAGTTGTAAACTCTCTACAATTTGAGTGCCTCGCTATTTTTTCAAGGTGTTAAATCCATATATGCAGTGAAAAACTCATTTTAAACAAAAAAAAAATTTCAATAGATTTATGTCAAAACTTCAAAATTATAATATACTCATCCAACCTACATGATATATCCAATTAACATAAAGTAAATTATTAACATACTTCCAATTGGTTAGTGTCAAGAACCTGGTTTTGGAAACAGTTTGGAACTACCAATGATATATTTAATCCATGTGCACATGTTGCATTCATCTAGAATATAAATGGTTTAATGATGTCAAGTGTGCCCAGGTGGTAATCCGAAAGTGACCATCAATTGCGTAGAGTTATAGTGTAAATGAGGAGAAAGGACAACTATGCAACTAAGCTCATATTACAACATTATCAGTTACATGTTTAATCTCGCTTGCAAGTCGTAACCCACAATTTTGAGGAAAATAAGTTACATTTAGTAAGCAAAAGTTGGGATTCAAAGGCCTTTCCCATGACATATACTCAAAAATCTATTAGATAATGCGAGCTCAATGTTGAAGGAGTTTTCAGACAAATATGGCCCAAAATGATCTGGGAGCTTCTATCTTCTAACTCGTGAATGACTATGGAAAATTCCCCCCTTTTGGTGCAGGAAAAATTTTCAATTGATCCAAGGGAAAGGTATGTTAGTGTTGAACTCTGGTCTCCCTATTGCCGAATTGTTGCACCTGCATTAAAAAGGAGAAGCTCAAGTTGCAAGGAGTAATTAGCCATTTGAAAAGATAAATTACCACACTATTTTGTTCAGAAAGGAAAGGAATGTTTATATGGTGTATGTGCAGAGGATAATTAATGATATTATGTTAGTTGAAAAAGAAATGTGTGTGAAATTCACAGATAAAAATAAAAACCATGTTATATTTATTGGAAAAGAGTGCACAAATTTATGTGGAAAGTTAGCCTTATGATTTTAATATTTGCATTATTTTTATACACTAAACTCGTGGAGAAGATGACAAGCTTATATATACTTAAAAGATAAATTTTGATATAATATTGATGTGATTAATCTGAAGAACATGCTTACTACATTATGGATCACAAAAGCCTAAGATCTAACAAAATAGTTTCTTTAAAAAAAAAAGTTCTTATATGCACACATACACTAGTTAGTACACTAATTTCGTGGGGAAGAGTATATGTTGTATACTCACACCCAAATAGTTATTGTTATGATAGTTTTAATTTGGAAATGATTATATTGTGCATGCAATAAGAATAGTTAATAGCTATTATGTTAGTTTTTTCTAGAATAAGATCATTTATTTGCATGCAGGAATAATAGCGATGGTGCTAAATTCCTTGAAAAATAATATGCATTTATTTATTTTAGATTTCTTGAGAAAAAGTCGATGGTGCTATTTCTTGAAAAGGAATATGTATTTATTTATTTTATACTTCTTGAGAAAAATTTAAGTATTACATACATAAAAGAACAATTAATAATGATAGACCACCTTAGAAATAAAATATATAATTACATGTAGGATAAAGAATAATTATTGTGTTAGTCTCTTGGAAAGAAATGCATTTTACATGCATGGTATCATGTTGACTTGTGAGTCACCACTTCCATAGAGATTACACTAAAGAAACAAGTGTTCTTATCTTACTTCTTAGAAGAAGAATTTGTGTTTGAATATTTTTACGTTTAAAAGAAAAGAAACTGTCCATTACCTTGAAAAAGGGTGCATACAAGGATATATGAAGAAAATTTCATGGTAAGAGAAATATTATTTATTTGATTTCTTGATAAGGAAGATGTTATTTGCATGCATGAAAGATAGAAATATTATGTTTGATATTTATTGAAAAGAGATATGTTATTTTCTTGCATGAAAAATAAAAATATTGTGTTTGATCTCTTGAAAACAAATATGATATTTGCATGCATGAAAAGTACAAATATGATGTTGGATTCTTTGAAAAGAAATATGCATGGAAAGAATATAATTATTATGTTAGACAAAGGAAAATAAACAAGTAATTGCATGCAATGAATGCATTAACTTTGCTTTGGAAAACACATATATCTGCACACAAGAAATAATAACTAGCACATTAGTTTCTTTTAGAACATAGCATGTATGTGCGTGTGCAATATACATGGATTTGCATGCATTATAATAATAATAATAATATCTATTGTATTGGAAAGATTACTTAGTTGATGCACAAAGAAAAGTTGAGGGGCTAAGTTTCTTTGAATAAGTTTATCTAACTATATCCATGGAAATCAAAGCTAAGGTGCTAGTATCCTTTAAATGAAAATGGATGGTTATAGTGGTTTTCCTTTGAAAAGGAACGTGTATTTGTGCAAAAAGGATCATAGCAATGTGGTATTTATTTTGACATGCTTTGATGATTATTTGTTTATAATTAATGCATGAATAATGTTGTTAGAAGAAGCATGTTGCAATATTTTATTTACATTTCATGTTTGTCCATAAATGGATGTTGAAGAATTACTATTAAAGATTGATTATTGGTCGATTAATACTTTATGTGATCATGATATCAAAGTTTTCAGACAATAGTAATGGCAAGAAAGGATGGTGATTTGTGCAAATAATATATTATGTTTAACATTGGGGTAGGTAAAGCACTGATGACCTATGTAGATGAGTATGAGTTGTAGGATGGTCCAATGATGGAACAACCCAGCTACAAAGATATAAAGATTGAAATTTGTAGGTAAATGATATCATGATGATTGTAATAGCTTTTAGCTAGATATTTTGTATTTAAATGATATTTCCTTGTAATATTTTATGTTAATGGTTAAGGGATGGACTCCCTTATAAACCACTGAGTGAGGGATGAACACCCTCACAAGCGTTTAATAATAAAATTAAACATTTGTTTGTTTTCAGCCTACAGGGTTTCCAAGGTATATCGGTGTCTAATGACGTGGTTTCCTATTGTGTTACTTTTATGATGTGGATTCCCTACATGAATTGATGTTAATAATATCAAATATGTCATTAACTAATCTGGTTAAAGTAATCGTGAAAATGATGCAAAGTTACATCAAAAAATTTATGCTAATAGTTATGTAACTTACTCTATGTAATGATGGACCCTCTTTGAAGTTTGAAACGTCGACAGAATAAAAACAATATTGTGGATAATCTGGATCATGCTACTCCAAAAAAGAACTACCATGACAGCTTGAAATCTAACAAGTGTTAGAATATTAGTTAGAAATTATAATTTAAGATTTAAAAAAAAGAATAATATAATATCACATTATTTTACACAGTGAGAAAATATATTATAACCTAGTTGTCAAAACAATAATAAGGAAAATCATCACTTGATGTGATCTTGAATGAAGGTTGACTCATTACTATTGTTCAAGAAAACCTATGTCACTTAGAATGATCCTACTGGTGGTTCGTAAGAAAACATAATTTCACTCATATAAGATGCCTCTAGATCTTGAATTGTTAACATATTTCTTTATGTCCAAAAAAAACATCTTAACTAAATATAAAAAATTAATAATATTTATAAAATAAATAATAATATTAACAATTTTTTTTTTTTTTTTTCCTATAGAAAAACATAATATATTTTCACTAAAATTTATACCAATAATAAATTATTAAATTTAAATATAACCTTTCCCTCTAAATTCTATTTTAATATTCAATGGTACAGCCTTTAATTCTACTACTACTTCATTTTCAAAAATATTTAATAATTACACTTAAATTATACCAATAAAACTAAAATATAACTTTGTCCTCTATATTTGATCTGTCAGCCTTTAATACTCAAGATATACAACCATCATTAATTCTCTCTCTTCATTTTCTAAGAGATTTAATAATTACACTTATTTTCTCCCTCTCCATAGAATTGAAATAATGAAGATAAGCTCAGATTTCGGAAGTCATCAGAGTCATTAGAGGGAATCACGAAGAGTAGCGTACTTTATCCCACATAGGAACCGTAGAATTAATTCAGTTATAATATTAGAGAGAGATGAGCCATAGCATTATAGTTTCGGCGGTGATGAGATCTTGCAGGACAAGAAGGCATCAAGTTTCCTTTATAAATCAGTTCGATGTTAACGCTGACATGGCAGCACCTGAGTACATGGTTACTATTCGTGAACAATTTTCATTCAATTTTAAAGTGAACAACCAATTCTCGTGGCGGTGGTCGTACTATTTTCCTTTTGTTAATTATTTTAAAATTGAAAATTGATACTCAAATTGTTATTTGTGAAATTTTAAAATTGAAAACTGATACTCAAATTGTTATTTGTGATATTTTAAAATTGAAAATGGATACTCAAATTGTTATTTGTGATTTGTGTGGAGTTTAGTTTTCATTAAGATTTAAAATTAGGTGGAGGGGATAACATTATACTGTGTCAAATACGTATTTGAATGGAATAAAAATTAATACTCAAGTTGTTATTTGTTTTGAAGTCAATGAAATCAATTACTCTTTGACCCATGAGGTGTAGACAAATTGATTTGTGTGGAGTTTAGTCATTAATACTCAAGTTATTATTTATTTTGAGGTCAATGAAATCAATTACTTTTTGACCCATGAGGTGTAAACCAATTGATTTGTGTAGAGTTTAGTCTCTACTAAACACAAAGTTCAAATCTATCAACCCATAAATTTTTTATAATAATAATATCAAATATAAAATCAACACACTTGACTTCTAATACCCATGATTTATGAATCT
>APFE031208913.1:49560-89388 GCA_000404065.3 Pinus taeda
AACAATAAAATATGGGGCTGAGGCCTATTAAACAAATAACAAAAATACTAAAAGAAGTTAAGAACGAATAGGATGATAAAATACATAAAAAACACGAAGGATCAAGAAAATAAACTCTAATGAAGAATCAATCAACAATAAATACTATAAAAAGGACGCCAATACCTACATAGATAAACAAACAAACAAAATAAATCACAAAAAGAAGCCTAAAAAACTAGGAGGACAGGACATGGACCCAACTTCTACTAATATTACAACCATCATCTCTATTCAAAGTATTGGGTCTTTTTTTCAATTTCTAGGGCCTCCCTCAATTTATGATGGAAATGACTAACCCTAGAAATGACTTGGGCCTCCTCAATGCAAATGTGATGCTTAGATTTCTCAGCATGCTCCACCAAAACAGAGGAGCAGGTCCTGCCATGCTTGATGTCAGCAGCATGTTCACAAATCTATTGATTAATAGAGCAACCAATCTCACGAATGTAAGGAGTCTCACAAGAGCATGGGATAACGTAAACACCCTTCATATTCTTGGAGTCCACTGGGTATTTTACAGATCTAAGGGAGCTCCAGATGGTATTTAAAGGCCTAAAGGTTGAAGCTACCTTATGCTTCCTTAGGATCCTCGCAATCTTGTGAGTGGTCCCTTAGATAAAAGGAAGTTGAACACCAGAAAATAGATCCATGGTATCTTTCTTAGTAGTAGGACCTTTTTTAGCTCTGAGGAAAGCCTTAGTACATTGCCATCTACTATACCCATTATTAAAGAAAACACTTAAGAGATGTGCTTTCTCTTCATTGAGATGGTTGTCATGGGAAACTCTTAAAGACATAGTCACTAAGGTGTTGAGAACACCAAGCTTTTGAGCTGGGAAATGATAAGAATTAGCATGAAGATATTGTTCCGCATGAGTTTTCTTATGAAATTCTCGATGAAAAAAAGAGACATTGCCATTCCTTGAGAGGAGGGTGTCAAGGCATGGCAGACTACCATCACATTCAAATTACATGGTGAACTTTATAGAACTAGATTGATTGTTAAGATGGAGGAAAAATAGTTCCAACAACTGTCATCTTGTCCCATGGTAAAGAAAAGTTGGAACTGTTTTTCCTCTATCTTAACAATCAATCTAGTTCTATAAAGTTCACCATGGAATTTGAATGTGATGGTAGTTTTCCCTTCCTTGATGCCCTCCTCTCAAGGAATGACGATGGCTCTTTTTCTCATCGGGTATTTCGTAAGAAAACTCATACAGAACAATATCTTCATGCCAATTCTCATCATTTCCCAACTCAAAAGCTTGGTGTTATCAAAACCTTAGCGACTAGAGATTTAAGAGTTTCTGATGACAACCATCTCAATGAAGAGAAAGCACATCTCCTAAGTGTTTTCTTTAACAATGGGTATAGTAGACACAAATGTACTAAGGCTTTCCTCAGAGCTAAAAAAGGTCCTAGTGCTAAGAAAGATACCAAGGATTGATTTTCTGGTGTTCATCTTCAATTTTTTTTCTAAGTTAGGCTAATTCTATTACTGAAAAAATATTGTACAATGAGGCCTTAGCCGATGCCTATCCATGCCTGAGTAATGGCAAAAAACACAGAGAAAAAGTCTGAACTGCCCATAATGGGAAACCAGTCCAAATCAAAAAACGATTTCAAAATTTAACTTGCTGCTCATGAAGGGGAAACTAGCAAATGCGCACAATTTTTTATCAGTTTTCAAGGTAAAACAGAAACCAACCAAGGAACCTAAAACCATAGGTTTTTTCCAAAACCCCATTAAAGAAACTAAAAAGCAAAGTTCCAAAAACTTGAGAAAAGTAAACATGTGGTAGGCTGTGTGGCAAACACGTGGCGAGCTGTGTGGCGAATACACGACAAGCATGGTGGCTGACTAGGAGCGAGGCGGAGATGATGGGTGTTCCTCCATGATGAAGCACCTGTAATCCTCCATGTCGACATCTGCCTATTGTGAGGCCTCCGTGTTGCCTGCCTGTTGCGCCAAATGTTCCTCCTCGATGAAACAACGATAAGGGTCCATGGCTTCTTCTTCGTGTTGGTCCTTATCCGCCTCCTTCCCTGCTTGTTCTGTCTCCTTCTCAGTTTTCCTCTTCCCTGCTCTGTGGGTGCTTGTCTGAGCCATGTCTTGTTCTACTTTGGTGTGGCCACCACCTTCAGTGGCCTGCTCATCAATTGCGCTGGTGCGACCACCACCTTCAGTGGCCTGTCCCTCAATTGCTTGCTCCTCAATTGCTCTGGTGCAACCACCACCTTTAGTGGCTTGTCCCTCAATTGCTTGGTCCGTCTCGTGAAAGAAAATGGAGATAGCGGCAATGATGATGGGCCTGTTCAGGGATGAACGAAATGTGAATTGGGTAGTCTGGACATGTGGTTATGGATTGGATGGAGTTCCTCTGGGAGGCAAAGTGGAAATGGAAGGAATGCTGCTGGGAGGCGAGGCAGGGGGCATCGAATGGAGGTGGTAATTTTGAGAGTGGCCTCGTCCACTTCGAGTATTTGGGTAGCACCCTGTAGTCTGCTCGGCCAGAGAGGAAGTGGAATCAGAAACTGGTGAATGATGGGGACAAGTCAGGCTTCCTCTGCTTCCGCCTCTTTGACTGCACATACAATGACGCGTTCTCGGCATGTTTGCTCCAGAAGTCTGAGAATTTCTTCCAGGATTGGGCTCAGAGTGATGCAGAGGCTTAGTTGAATTTACGGGCTGCTCAACGAAGGGACTAGCAGCAGAGGCCGAGTGGAAGACAAAATGGCAAGCCAGGCTCTGGGTGAAGTGAATTCCTAGGCCTAAATCAATGTAGCAGAGGAGGTGGCAGTGTCTCCCGGTGGTAGTGCGGGAGCTGGTTGCTGCAGAAATAACGGCTTGAGGGCAGAGGCAGAGGATAATGGACAAGTGCAGTGGTAAGATTATCCTTGGAATTCATGTTTGCGTAGAGCCGAGGTGGGTGGTTGCTTATAGGTTGGAGATGACGCCCCTTTAAATTCCATTTATGGCTGTTTTTAATGCCATTTTTAGACCATTGTGCTAGACTGTGGAAGGCCATGTGGTTTAGCCACATGCCATTCCGTTCGATCGCCACCTCATTATCCTTGTTGAGCACCCGCATCCGGGAGATGTGCTTCCTTGTGCACCAGGTCAGTTCATGCTTGTAATTGAGCTTGGTCATGTAAAATATTGATTGTTCCAGATTGTAGGACTTGATCATGTTCAACTCTTATGTTTGCCAAAAGATCGGCCACCTTGTTGTTTTCTCTTTTGACATGAATGAAGGTGGTAGCTTGTCTGTTTTTCATCCATTACTTTATTAGTTCGAGCCTGGCCACTAGTCTCCAGTTGGTAGTGACTCTCGAAGCTGTGGTTCCCAATTGTATTTGGGTAACGATGTGTATCAGAATTTGGGAGTCCCCTTCTATTATAATAGGATGAAAATTATGTTGATGCACTAAGTTCATACCTTGCCACAGTCCTTCCAGTTCTGTAGAATTATTCGTGTCCCAACCAATTGAACCAAAGTATATTAGCAGGGGTCGGCCTTCGTGATCTCTGAAAATTCCACCATGTCCTACTTTGCCTGGGTTGCCTTATGAGGCCCCATCAAAATTTAGTTTGATCATATTCGTTGGAGGGGGACTCCAATGTGATGGCTACTTGTTGATAGTACTTGCTTTGTTGGGATCAATTTGAACCTGTGGGAGCTTTAATTCTAGTTGTCCCATATGCTCTGTTCCTGTGCTTGGGTGGGAAAGTCCTCAACACTCCATTGTTGGAGGGCTAGGGTTTCTTGAATATTCTGACATAAATTGGTCCAGATGATCTCCAAAGTAGTGCTTTAATTTTTGAAAATTCTTTTGTTTCTTTCCTTCCAAATTGTCCAGAAAAGGAAGCCCGGGAGAATTGTCCATAGCGCATTTAGAAGTTTGCTTTTATATGGCTCAGGGGTCCAATTGTGAATGGTGCCTTTGATATCCCCTAAGATTCTGTAATGTCGCTGACATCTGAAGGTAAGTTTTTCCCATAATTGGTTCGCCATGTGGCAGGAGTCCATGAAGTGTTGAATAGTTTCTCCTTGTTTTTGACAATTAGGACAATAAGAGGGTCCGTGGAAACCTCTTTTAATCAAATTGTCCCAAGTGAGAATTATTTGATGATAAAGCAACCACGTGAAATTAGAGATTTTGGGCCATATTCCTGTAGTCCATAGGCGATTCCAAGCAGGATCAACTGGTTCGTGCGTTTGGAGCATCAACTTATATGCTTCTTTTGTTGTGTAAGTTCCCCTAGGAGTGTAGCCCCATCTCAGAACATCTTTTACATTGGTACATCTGATTTTCTTGTTGGTGAGTTCTTTGTGTAGATATGAATTATAGGCTTCAGCTTCATGCTGTATTATCTGTTCAATATGTTTCCATTGCCTAAAGCCTTGATTGGTACTTTGAGTCCAGTATTGTGCTACATGGTCAGTCTGGTTGATGTTGTTTCCATCATGATTTATAAAGGGAAGGATTTCTGCAATTTTTGGCCAATGTTGCCATGAATCCACCTAAAAACGCACAGTTCACACATCGCGTATCTCCCAGAAACTATGCTTTTGTATTAGCTCTCTATGATGTTTTGCTGCATTCCAGATTAGAGATCCTGTGTCCATGGTGGTGATTCTAATCAACGCTTCCTGCGGATGATTGTTCGCATATTTTGGAGTCCATATTTGGGCTCATGGCTTCCGTGGATTTGAAACCCACTACCACCATATTCATGCTCCCATTAAAGTGTTACTATGTTGCGGGTCTCGCAATCCTAGACCGCCCTGCTTTTTTGGTGTGCAGAATGTGGCCCATTTTACTAGCGCCCATTTACAGTTTTCCCTGTGGAGCCCGATAAAAATTTGCGTTGCAAAATTTTGATTTTTTTGAGTGCCCATTTTGGTGCTGCAAGAACTGAGAAGAGATAGAGAGGCATGGATTGTAAAACTGCCTTTATCAGAATGAGCCTACTAGCCATGTTGAGAATTCTGTAGGTCTTGGACGATAGGTGGCTTTCGATTTTCTCAATGAGTTGTTGCCAAGAGGCATGCTTTAAGGCTGAGTCAATCAATGGAGTGCCCAAATATTTAGATGGGAGTTTAGCTTGTGAGAATCCTATGATTCTGGCAATTATTATTTTCGTGGCAGGAGGAGTGTGGAAAAACAAATTGAGATTTAGCAGTATTAATGGTGGTTCCTGAGGCCATTGAAAAGGTTCTAGCAGAGCTTTGAAGACACGAGCTTCACTAACAGAAGGATGTCCAAACAACATATTGTCATCAACAAATTATTGATGAGTTATAACAGGGGTTCCATGGGTTGAGATGCCTCTAAGGTTGTGCGATTGAACAACATTCTTTATAAGGCGACCCAAACCTTCTGCCATAATAATAAAGAGGAAGGGGGATAAAGAATCACCTTGACAAATTCCTCTGGATGGGTAGTAGGGTTTAGAGGGGATTCCATTAACTAGGATGGAGCAAATGGGGGAGGATATGAGATTCATAAGCCATCTAACCCAGGTTGGGCAAAAGCCGAAGTCAGTAAGAAATTGTCTTATATAAGACCAACTTAGTTTGTTGAAAGCTTTAGAGAGATCGATTTTAAGAAGCATACTTGCCTGTTTATTGCTCTTTAAGGAATGAATGATTTCATGAGTCAATATTATGCCATCCAAGATTTGACGTCCTCTGTTGAGCAGCCCGTAAATTCAACTAAGCCTCTGCATCACTCTGAGCCCAATCCCGGAAGAAATTCTCAAACTTCTGGAGCAAACATGCCGAGAACGTGTCATCGTATGCGTAGTCATAGGGGCAAAAGCAAAGGAAGCCTGACTCGTCCCCATCATTCACCAGTTTCGGGTTCCACTTCCTCTCTGGCCGAGCAGACTACTGGGTGCTACCTAAATACCCGAAGTGGACGAGGCTGCTCTCAAACTTACCACCTCCATTCGACGCCCCCTGACTCGCCTCCTAATAGCATTCCTTCCATTTCCGCTTCGCCTCCCAGAGGCACTCCATCCAATCCACAACCGCATCTCCAGACTGCCCAATTCACATTTTGTTCATCCCTGAACAGGCCCATCATCACTGCCACTATCTCCATTTTCATTCACGAGACGGAGCCCTCTTTTGATTAAATTGTCCCAAGTGAGAATTCTTTGATGATAAAGCAACCACGTGAAATTAGAGATTTTGGGCCATATTCCTGTAGTCCATAGGCGATTCCAAGCAGGATCAACTGATTCGTGTGTTTGGAGCATCAACTTATATGCTTCTTTTGTTGTGTAAGTTCCCCTAGGAGTGTAGCCCCATCTCAGAACATCTTTTCCATTGGTAAATCTGATTTTCCTGTTGGTGAGTTCTTTGTGTAGATCCGAGTTATAGGCTTCAGTTTCATGCTGTATTATTTGTTCAATATGTTTCCATTGCCTAAAGCCTTGATTGGTACTTTGAGTCCAGTATTGTGCTACATGGTCAGTCTGGTTGATGTTGTTTCCGTTGTGATTTATAAAGGGAAGGATTTCTGCAATTTTTGGCCTCTGTTGCCATGAATCCACCCAAAAATGCACAGTTCACCCATCGCGTATGTCCCAGAAACTGTGCTTTTGTATTAGCTCTCTATGATGTTTTGCTGCATTCTAGATTAGAGATCCTGTGTCCGTGGTGGTGATTCTAATCAGTGCTTCCTGCGGACGATTGTTCACATATTTTGCAGTCCATATTTGGGCCCATGGCTTCTGTGGATTTGAAACCCACTACCACCATATTCATGCTCCAATTAAAGTTTTACCGTGTTGTGGGTCTCACAATCCTAGACCCCCCTACTTTTTTTGTGTTCAGACCGTGGCCCATTTTACTAGCACCCATTTACGATTTTTCCTTATGGAGCCCCATAAAAAGTTGCGTTGCAAAATTTTTATCTTTTTGAGTGCCCATTTCGGTGTTGCAAGAACTGAGAAGAGATAGAGAGGCATGGATTGTAAAACTACCTTTATCAGAATGAGCCTACTGGCCATGTTGAGAGTTCTGTAGGTCCAGGACGATAGGCGGCTTTCGATTTTCTCAATGAGTTGTTGCTAAGAGGCGTGATTTAAGGCTGAGTCAATCAATGGAGCACCCAAATATTTAGATGGGAGTTTAGCTTGTGAGAGTCCTATGATTCTGACAATTATTCTTTGAGTGGCAGGAGTGTGGAAAAAAAATTTGAGATTTAGCAGTATTAATTGTGGTTCCTGAGGCCATTGAAAAGGTTTCTAGCAGAGCTTTGAAGGCACGGGCTTCACTAAAAGAAGGATGTCCAAACAACATATTATCATCAACAAATTATTGATGAGTTATAGCAGGGGTTCCATGGACTGAGATGCCTCCGAGGTTGTGAGATTGAACAACATTCTTTATAAGGCGACCCAGACCTTCTGCCATAATAATAAAGAGGAAGGGGGATAAAGAGTCACCTTGACGAATTCCTCTGGATGGGTAGTAGGGTTTGGAGGGGATTCCATTAACTAGGATGGAGCAGATGGGGGAGGATATGAGATTCATAAGCCATCTAACCCAGGTCGGGCAAAAGCTGAAGTCAGTAAGAAATTGTCTTATATAAGACCAAATTAGTTTGTCGAAAGCTTTAAAGAGATTGATTTTAAGAAGCATACCTGCCTTTTTATTGCTCTTTAAGGAATGAATGATTTCATGAGTCAATATGATGCCATCCAAGATTTGACGTCCTTCAACATAGCCCAATTGTTTTGGTGAAATGAGAAGTGGGAGAAGCAGTTTGAGGTGATTGGCAATGATTTTCGAAATGATTTTGTATATGACATTGCGCAAAGCAATAGGCCTGAACTTCTCTGGGGTACTCGACTGATCTTGTTTGGGAATGAGAGCTATGAATGTTGCATTGAGAGAAGGAAGTAGCCAATGCATAGCTCGTGATTCTTCTACCACTTTCCAGACTTCATCTTTGATTAAATCCCAAAATTGATGGTAGAAGTTAGAGGTGAAGCCATCAGGTCCTGGAGCCTTCCCATCTTTTAGTTGATCTGAGGCTGTTTCTACTTCCATCATAGTTACCAGTCGCAACAAGAGCTAATTGTGCTCTTCTGTTATAATTCTAGGAATATGTTGGAGTATTTCATTTATTGCAGGCTGTCTATATGTAGGTGGCTCTTGATGTACTATTTGAAAGTGGTTAATGAGCTCTCTCTCAATATCTTCCTGTTTCTCCATTCTCTCTCCCTGTGGATTTTGAATATGCAAAATGGTACTATTCATTCTTCTTTGGATAGTTGTGCAGTGAAAGAATTTGGTATTTCTTTCCCCTTCTTTTAGCCATCTGATTCTTGACTTTTGTTTCTAGAGCATTTCCTTTTGTTTCCTTCTTTCTTCCAATTTTGTGAGAAGAGCTTGTTCTTGGCTTGCTAAAGTCTCAGTTCTGTCTCCTATAATGATCTTCTGCTGTAGCTCTATCATACTTTGCTCAAGCACCTTTTGGCCTTGAAAGATATTACCGAATGTGGTGTGATTCTAGTACTTGATTTGCCTTTTGATATGCTTCAATCTCTGTTGGACTTTATACATAGTTGAGCCGCTAAAGGGGATAAAGCTCTCCCAAGATAAATTGACCATATTTTTGAAATCAGGGTGAGTGAGCCAAAAAGTTTCAAATCTAAAGGGTTTCCTGTTTGAATTTCCAGGACCCGTCCATTGCAGGGAAATGGGCCAGTGATCTGAGCCTACAATGGGGAGTATTGAGGCATTAATATCACCTCCTAGATGTATTGAGTTATCAGAGATGAGGAATCTGTCCAACCTGGATGTAATTTGTTGAGTACCTGATATTTTAGTATTTCATGTGAAAAGACCATTATCAAATGGTAAATCAATTAGCCAATTATTTTGAATGTATTCTTTGAAGCTACTGCTTTCACTGTCCAGTTTCCTTCTGCCTCCTTGTTTTTCCTCTAGCTGTGTGATCATATTGAAGTCACCGCCTGTGATCCAGAGTGGATGTGTTCTTGTGGAATTGAGAGTTTCTAGCGATTTTAGCAGCGTATTCTTTTGTAGAGTATCTTGAGGGAAGTATACATTTGTCAAGTGACCATGTATATTGGTTTTGATGATGTGAAAAGTGGCTTGGATGAAATGATGAGAAGCATGGAAATCTATAAGGGAGATATGCTGCGTATTCCAAGCTATAGCAAGCCCCCCTGAAGCTCCCGTTGCATCTACCGTGACAGTTTGGCATCCCAACCAGGCTTTGGATAAAATGGAAGCTAATGTGCTAGTATTACATTTTGTTTCCTGCATGAAGAAAATATGTGGTCTTTCATGCTTTATCATGTTCTTTATCATCCTGTATTTCCTGAGACTATTAAGTCCTCAAACATTCCATGAGATGAGCTTCATGGTTGACCAGTAAGTAAGGATCTGTAGTATTTAGTCAACTTGAAGCACCTTCCGGACTCCACTAGCATTTCCCCAATGAGGATGGTGCGTTGTAAACTTATCTTTCTACCTCTTTTCTTCCCATCTTTGGTAATGTGTTTCCCATCCCAGCTGCTTCCTTGTTGTATGCCCAGTGTGCTGTGTTGGTGCAATCTTGAGAGTACTACTTCTAAATTTTCAAGTAGCCTGTCTGGTATTTTTTCAAACTCTTTCTTTTTGCATGCTTGTTCTAGACTAAAAATGTCTAGGTCTCCTATATCAAAGCTTTCAGGTTCTTCTTCCATGTGACTTTGTTGACTACTCTCCTCCATGTGGTGGGTTGTGTTGAGTGGGTTTGTCAGCAAGTTGCCAATGTCCATTCCTTTTGTGGACCACAGGGCTTTGTTGTGATCTAGAAGGGGGATAGGTTGCGAGGTTGTTGGTTGCGGATCTGAGTTATTCACTAATGATGGTTGAATAACATCATTAGGAGTAGGTACAACAAAAGGTTTGGTGGATGGCATGGAAGTTGTCTTAGTTATATTGGAAGGATCTGATTCTGGCATATCTAGGTTTGACAGAAGGTCAAAACTGTTACTGGAAGATGGTGCATCAGAGGATGGTATTACATTTTTTGGTGTTGTAGGGGGTTTTTTGTTATGCTTCTTTTTATTTACAACTTTGGTAAACCCTTCCGCATCAGATTTTCCCCCATGGTCTGTAGATTTAGGAGGAGCATTTAGAGGAAAATCATGGAATAAATGTCCATGGGCATGGCATTTCCTTCATCTAAAGGGCACATGTTCATAATCTATGGGTTGAATCCATTCAAAGTCATCATGAAGGAGACTTATCAAATCCGCGAGTGCCCTGCTGAGTTTCATATAAACACAGATGCGCACATATGAGGTGTACTGGCAAAGCTTTGTTTCCTCGGCAATCTTTATGAATTCTCCTAGCCAATTGCCAATAGCTTTAAGTGATTCTTCATCCCTGTATTCCAGAAGTAAGGAATACATGTGAATCCATATTGGTGCCGAACTGAAGTCTTCCTTGTCTGGATTAAATCTTTCTATCTAGTCTTTTAGATATAGACCCGCAACATTGAAGAAGTAGGGTCCTCCATCTAGAACGCGATTTCTATATTCAATGCAGTTGAAGATGGTTGTAAAAAAACCTTTGGGGCCTAGATGTAGGGTTACATGTCTGTTAAGCTTCCACTTTGAGGTTATCCATCCTTGTAGAGCTTTTTCTGTAGGCCAGTAGCTTATAAATTTTCCTATCAGTGCATGGTCTTTCATATATTGTATTTGTGCATTGATTCGATGATTGGGTAAGTCAACCTTGGGTCATTCCGCTGCAATGGGCTTGCAGGTGGATGATGATGCCTTCTTTGGTTCTTCAGGTGCTGAAGGGTTGTTTTCTTTTTCAGTGTTCAGATCTGCTGGATCGTTCTTCTCCTACTACTGCGTAGGCTGTATCAGTGGCTGTTGTTCTTCTCTTCCAATTGAGGGTTGTTCATTTTCTTCCCTATGAGGCCGATTTCCATTGTTTCAGTTTGTGGGGGGTCGTGATGTTAACTGGATGTTTCTACCAATTCAGCCAGACCCGCTCTGGTAGCAGTACTGCTTGATTCAGAGTCTGCTTTCTCTGTCTTTGTGCAGTGTAAGGGTTTGTCAGAAACCCTATTCCGCCATTTTCCTCTGCTCACGAGCTGATTATTGTGTTCCGACCATCTCAATTCTATTCATCTTCATTTTATCCAAGGGACCACTAACAATATTGCAAGGATCCTAAGGAAGCATAAGGTGGCTTCAACCTTTAGGAATTTAAATACCATCCGAAGCTCCCTTAGATCTTTAAATGACCCAGTGGACCCCAAGAATATGAAGGGTGTTTACGTTATCCCATGCTCTTATCGAACTCCCTACATTGGTGAGATTGATTCCTCGATTAATCAAAGGATTCGTGAGCATGTTGCTGACATCAAGCATGGTAGGACCACTTCTTTGCTTTGGTGGAGCATGCTGATAAATATAAGCATCACATCTGCATTAAGGATGCCTAAGTCATTGCTAGGGTTAGTCATTTCCATCATCGTAAATTGAAGGAGGCCCTAGAAATTGAAAAAAGACCCAATAATTTGAATAGAGATGATGGTTGGAATATTAGTAGAAGTCGGGCCCCTGTCTTGTCCCCCTAGTTTTTTAGGCTTCTTTTTGTGATTTATTTTGTTTGTTTTTTTGTTTATCTATGTAGGTATTGACGTCCTTTTTATAGTATTTGTTGTTGATTTATTCTTCATTAGAGTTTATTTTCTTGATCCTTCGTGATTTTATGTATTTTATCATCCTATTCGTTCTTAACTCCTTTTAGTATTTTTGTTATTTGTTTAATGGGCCTCAGCCCCATATTTTATTGTTGACCCTGTTTTATTTATTAATTACTTTTTGTGTATATATATATTTATTTATTATTTATATATACATTTAATTTGATTTGGTATATTATTTTATTTTTTTCCATTAATTATTTTTAATTTAGTTTATTTATTTTCCATCATTATTTTATTTATTCAAATGATCTTGTCCTCGATTAGGGTCTTGACTCGTTTTTATGATTTTGGCTCCCTTTTGTTTAGAGTTTGACTTTGATTTATTTTTATAAATTAATTTAATATTATTTCTCAAAAACTAGATGTTAATATAGTGGTTACTTAATTATATTTGTTTTTAATAAATTAATAAACTAATATCATAATTTAAATATTATTTTTCAAAAACTAGTGTTTAATATAGCCAAACTATCTAATATTTTTAATAAATTATAACTAATATCATTATTTAAATATTATTTTTCAAAAACTAGTCGTTTAGTATAGCCATTACTTAATAATATTTGTTTTTAATATATTAATATATTAATATCATAATTTAAATTTCATTGTTCAAATATAGTCATTACTTGAAATTATGTCTCTACATTGCTCTCTATTTAAGCCTTTGCCATGATCTGCCTCTTCACCTGGTCTTGATGATGAACCGCACTTGCTGGTTCGAAACGCGTCAGCCAAAAATTTCTCTTATGTGATTTCTACCGAAAGACTTTGCTTAATTGATTTATATTGTAAAATTATACTAATAAAGGTTAAATAGCTATCACATTTTTAATAGTAATGTAGTTATTGTGTAAGGTTTAGTTGAACTTGGAAACTCGGAATATAGTTTAATTCTTCCAAAGTTGTTTCCATCCTCAAGCCCTATCTATGAAATTTGTACATGAAACCTGGTAGGGGCTAAATCTCACTCAAACCACCACATAAATTAAAGTAATGATTCATAAATTAGTAACCATTATATTTTAGAACTTTAGATTTAAATTTAATTAATAAAAACCTAAAAATTCAATATTTACAATATTTTCTTTTCCAATATATATATATATATATATATATATATATATATATATATATATATATATATATATATAACAAAAAAATTATAGAACATGGGAAAGAAAAAAGTGTGTGGGCTCTTCTAAGCTAAGAAACCTTATTGATTAGCAAAAAAAAATAAAAAAAAAATACATAACGCATATTAGTCTTCTTCTTGCCATGGGCATTTAGTCCAAAACCATGCATGGATAACATAAAATTGAGTTCATGACATGTTTTTGCATAACTTATTGTAAACATAGAAAAATATGGAGGATAATATGTTACATAAATGTAGCCATGATGCCAAAACTTTGAGACTGTTAAAGAGATTAGGTTGGAGTGTTACTGCTAGAAATTGAGGGAACTAGGGTGCTAAATGCGATGCCTTGTTCCCTCACCCCCCTTTCCTTCATAAGCACCACTATCAAGGATAATTATTAGGGATTTAAAAATATTAAAAATAAGAATATTTTTATAGAGAGAGATGTGAAATTTATATGAGTATAAATAATACTATTACGAACTAGTATATATCCATTTTAACTCTAGATATATTAAATGCTAAGAGAAATAAAATATCTTGAGTTGTAAAATTTTCCTCAAATTTTATAACAAAAATAAGTTTACATTTTAAAAATAATCCTTAGTAAAGCTCATACTAGTTTATAATTAAATAAAAAAATAATAAATGATATCTTCTCTACTATTTATATTATATTTGAATATATTCATCATCGATCAAATTTAAAATAAACATTTCAAATATATTCAACAAATTGCTTAAATGGTTTATTTAAAATTTATCATTATATATAAATACATATATTTTTGTAAGTCAGTATAAATCCTTATATTACTATAGAACAATAAAGTACATCATAACCTGTTGTTCTGCTAGATTGGAAATTAGACTAGTTGTAGTAAAACATAGTCTATCACAAAAATTTAGCCAGACTTGCCATAAGGTTTTTTGGTCTGTGGTATCTCCTAGGCATATATGCAAAATTTTCTTTTCTTCTATTTCTACTTAGCCATTTACCACTTGAAGGAGATCCATCTGTGAATCTATATTTCTGTTCTACACCTATATACCTACCTACATCATATTACTATGAATCGGACTACAGAGCCACTCGATAAAATACAACAAAAATAGACACAAAATCATGATCATTTATCTCGGAACATTGATGGAGCTTCTTCCACACTTGACCCAGACACAAGTGTAATATTCTCTGATGGAGTTGATGTTGCATTCACCCCTCTTGTCTGCGTCATTGGTTTCTTGCTGCTAGCTTAAGTTACCTATCTGACTCTATATTTTGTTAGTCTAGTCGGTTCTCCCTGCGCTTGTTCCAATGTGATATCTAGGTTATGGATGTATTTCAGGTAAATTGAAAACATTTTTTTCATATCTCTAATTCTATCATCTTGTAGGCACTTTATGTTTGCCACCCTTTGGAGGGCCTCCTATACAGCCCGCAATCACTGCTCAATTTCCTTCAGTTGTAGCTGGTGCTCCATTTGATGCCTGGTTCTCTCTTCCGTCGCCTTTGCCTGTAGCTTTCCCACTAAGGTTTTAATGTGCCACACCATCTCCAAAGTTCTATGATAGAGCGTTTCGCTTGTTCGGGATTTCCCTATCTCTATGATCCAGTCTACCTCTTCCTCAATTTTGTTGTCCAGTATGCTCCTTCATAGGTGCCTTACTTCATTTTCCCAGATTTTAACAATTTCTTTGCCTTTCTTTGGGACAGTCATGTGATATTTTAGTGTTTCCTCCCTCGTCACATCCTCCATTATGGTCCTCTTACTAGCCGTGAAGCTCTGAGCATTCGCTCTCGGTCTTCCCCACGGCCTGCCACCAACATTTCTCCCCTTATCTGTAACTATCTTGGAGGCTGAAATTCTCTGATGAACAAATTCTCTCTCGACATTGTTCATCCTTGTATCCTTCACACTTATCACTATGCAACCAATGTGTCTTCCATCTTTAACATATATAGGAAACATCTAGAATGGGTCATTTTGGCTCATCCTTTGAGCACCCTCCCTGTCTATTTCTGGAAAATTCCTATTATGAATGGTGTTACAGTACATTTGTGCAAGGATGGCGCCATATTCCTCTTCATTCACCTCTGCATACGGTCTGTGCAGGCTCATTATTTCCATTGTCATGTTCGAGTACCTCTCTGCACTAGAAATTATCCTTCTCCACTCCTTAAACCATCCTTTCCTATTAATGCGACCTCCCGATTGATGATTGTGTATAATTCCTTGTAGATTCACAGCTCATGTAATGTACTTAAACATAAGACAATAATCTACCCTACTCTTTCAACAATGGAAACCAATAGATTTATAAAAACGATAATCGACAAGAGCAAGATAATCAAAGAGACATAACACAATTGTTTCTCTCAGGAAAGCCACTGCTCAAAACTCCAACTATCTATCGCATTAATCAGAAATCAGAGTGATAATACAAAGCTTGTTCTCACAAAAACAATTCCTACACAAGTATTATCAACTCTCAGCCTCACAAGCTAGCTATAGCCAATACTTCTGCCTTCCAAGCCCCTATTTCATTGTGCAATTCTTGTGAGGATCATCCCATATTTAATTGTGAAATCCTTCCTCCATGACTGCGCAATCCAAAACTAGATCCTTCTCTAATTGCATGCATGGCTTAGACAACTCAGATCATTCTACAACTGATAGTACACTGTCCTTGCCCTCTAGTCTCAACTGAGTCTTTCTTTGAACTTACATGCATGATTTTCTCATGACGGAATCTTTAGTTAGCTGGAGTAGCACTAAGGATGCACCAGTGCACCAAGTCACTACTAGACCTACTAGTTCCATAAATAGTTAGAACTAGTTTAACTGTCTATAACTCAGTCAAACTGAGTTATCTAATTACAACTCAAATAAACTTATGCTTGACCCCTAGAATTTAGGGAGAACATATGCATGAATACAAAAGGACTTCCAACTCGAAATTCCTAAGCTCATTAAGTTAATTAAACTTAATTAACTATTTACAAGTTGCTATGAGAATATAATTCAATTTTAATTCACAGTTTAATTCAAGGACAAATTAAAATGGAATTTCTTGTTTCCATTTCTCAATAGATTGAGTGAAATTGGGTTCCTCCTTCCCATCAGTGACTATCACGTCCTTCATATATTTATGACACATACCTCCTCAAGCATCCCTAAAAATATCTACTTGTCGACTCATGGTGATTATTAAACATTCATTTCACTAGGTGGGTCACTTCCCTTATCTTGGCCCACCTAGTGTAAGTCGCTTCGTCCTTTTGACATGGAGTGATCTCCCTCTGCCATTGCTCGTAGTCGTCCTTTAGTTTTTCGTCCACCATGTCCTCCTAGTTCAGCTCGTTGATCAACTTGACACTCTCGATCCCTTCATTTTCCACTCTCCCCGCCAACACATTAGTCGAGGGTCTTATTAAGGAAAACTCGATCGTTTTCAACTCCCCCAAGTAGTCCTTAATCCTTTTGATTATCTAGGCTAGCCATCGATTCTTCATTACTTTATTTATCTGAGTTCCATATTGCAATCTACATGTCAATTTGATAGCTAATGCAAAATCCCCCTCCACTATTGTATTCACCATTCTCCCTCATCGCAATGTTCCCAGCCCCTGCTCCAGGGCCTGGAACTGATCCAAAACCTTTTGCTTCTAGATGTATTAAAGAATTACATGGATAAATTGCAATTTAGCCATAGAAATTTAATGTGCACATGAGAAAAGAGGAGAAACACATAAAATCATGAAAGAAGACAAGAGACTTGATAGCGAAGTTCGTCTAATTTGGACTACGTCTCTGGGCTTTGTTCAATCAATGGGGAGGCCTTCATTCATTAAGTGGCATGAGAAAGAAGAATACAATCAACATTTACAAAAAGGAGTCTTATACCTCCAATTTGGAAAATGGACGAAAAATGGAGAGCTTTGTTGCAAAAACTAGCACCACCATTGAGTTCCTATTGCCGAGAGGTACAAAATCGATATATAACTTGCCCAATTCTGACACTAGACCAAAACTGACCACCTAGAAAATGTGCTTAGGCAAGGTTCCACCACCTGCAATCATATGTCTCGAAATACATATGCACTCTCCTCCCCGACGCACTGTGGAAACAGGTTCATATAATGTTTGGTGGGCAGATAAAACAAGGAAGTTCATTGGCGAATCAACTAAACACGTCAAGTAGTTGAGGAGGAGTCGGGGGATCAAATCCCGCCCCTCCAAATTAAACATAACACATTTTTATTGTTTTTTAATTCTGGGCGGCAGGTTCATAATTTACGTGGCCCGTGCCCCCATTTCCGCCAGCATCTTCATATCAACGGTGAAGTGGAGGGGTGGCAGGGTTGACAGCCTATGCCCCCACCATATATATTGTTTGGTGGACTCCGGGGGTGGCAGGGTCATGGCCACCCATCCCCATTTAAATATTATTTTGTTACAATGGTTCAGGGGGTGGTGGGGTCATGGATACCCACCCCATATTTAATATATATAATATATATATATATATATATATATATATATATATATATTATTTTAAAAATATAAAAACGATTCCACCAAACTTGGCAATTTTCTAGAACCTTAGAGATATTAAAAAATTAATAGACCCAGAATTTCGCCTGGAAAGCTGGTTGGATCCCGGTGCCGGATTCTTGCCAAATTGCGCCCTCCTTAAGCCTGCCACATGGGTAAGCCAACCCCAAACTTTGATTGCTTCTATCTTCTTCATACAGACTCGTTTTGGAGTGACGTTTGCACCGTTGGAATGAGTGTGACGAGCACTTCAATCTAATGTCAAGTTAGTTGATTTTATACCACTTTGAATTTTGAGCCTTTTTCATGCCCCTGGTGTCTGGAGATCCACTTGGATCAATACTCCCCATTGAGGAGCTTTTGGACTGCCAAAAGCTTTTTCATTCAATTGGCAAGTGAGGGAATTGTTCCCTCACTCTTTCTTTTTCCAGCCACTTTTCCTTGCTAGGGTGCATCCCTTTGAAACCAACTTGAAGGTATTCCACTTCTCCCCACCGTGAAGTCATGGTTCCTCTATCGAGGATGATATCTTCAGGCAACTCATCGAGATACTCTCATGCAAAATCATCAACTATAGGAATTGATCCCACCTCTTCGGTGTCCATAATCAATGGTGGCTCATAAAGCTTTAAGCTTTCCACATTCACTATGGAGTACATTTGAATATATGTTGGCAAATCAAGACGAAAGGCATTGTCTCCAATATTCTCCAAGATGGTGAATAGATCATACCGGATTGGTCACAACTTCTTCCCTTCTCCCTTCATTCTTTCCTTGTTGATATGGAGCCACACTTTGTCGCCCACTTGAAATTGATAGTCGACTCGGTGTTTGTCATGTCGAGCCTTGTACCGGGCTTGACTTTTCTCCAACTGCTCATGTATTGTTGATGAATCAACTAGATCTGCGGAATGAACCGCTGCGCTTTGTCCCTATCATCACGTCCACTGGAGTCATCTTCCCTTCCAAAGACCATATCAAAAGGATCTTTGGGCATGTAGCCAAAACATGTCTCAAATGGTGAACAATGTGTAGATGAGTACACTGCTCGATTGTAGGAATGATGCACATATGGAAGATTCTCATCCCACAACTTAGGATGTTTTCCACAATAGCCTTGCAACAAGTGTACGATGGTGCGGTTGACAACCTTTGTCTGTCCATCAGTATTTGGATGAAATGCCGTGCTTCTTTTCAACTTGGTGTCCATCATCTTCCATAATCTGGTCCAAAAATCTCCAAGAAAGCGAGAGTCCCGATATGACACAATCGATGTGGGCAACCAAAAATGGACCCAAACATGCTGAAATAAAAGATAAGCAGTCTACTCTGCAGTGATACGATTTTTACAATGCACTAAAATACGCATCTTACTAAAACGGTCAACGACGACATACAAATAGTCGCGACCTTTTCTAGACAAAGGAAAACCTCCCACAAAATCCATCAACACACTTTCTCATGGACGACTCGGAGTAGGGAGTGGTGTGTAGAGCCCGAATTTTCTATTAGAGGAATTTGAAACAGGACACATCACACATCCTTTTACATAGCGAGTCATAATGTTCTTCATATGAGGCCAAAAGCAAAATCTTTGTACATGACACAAATTTCTTTCAACACCAAAATGACCAGACACAAGGGAGGTGTAAGCCTCCTAGATTACATGTACCCTTTCCCCTGTGGGTATGCACAATTTTCCAAGGTGATACAATAGTTTTCCCTGCAAGTGATAGTTTTCCACCTGTGAACCATGGGTTAGTTTTGCATAAATCTCCTTAAAGTCATCATCGTTAGCATATTGTTCAACATAACTTTCAAAAGATAACGAGGCATTATGAAAAATAACAGAAGTAGAAATAGGAGGGCGAGATAGTATATCAGCCACTTTATTGCTAGTACCCTTATACTTTATTACCAGATGAAATTGCTGAAGAAAACCCATCCATCTGAAATGACGAGCTTGCTGCAACTTGGTTTGTGACTGAAGAACCTGCAAGGGTTGATGATCCGTATGGATGATGGTTTGCTTGCTGATTAGGTAGTGTTTCCACTGTTTCACACTTTGGACTAAGGAATATAACTCCTTGTCATAAGTGGGATAGTTTATCACATCCTGAGAGAATTTCTCTGAATGGAAACATATCGACTTCTTTTTTTGCATCAGTAGAGCTCCCATGGCGTATCCGTTGGCATCTGTCTCGATCTCGAATGGCTACTGGAGATCTGGTAAGGCCAAGACCGGTGCGGTGCTGATATTTTCTTTCAATGATTCGAAGGAATTCTGTTGCTTTCCTCCCCATTGAAATACTTGCTTTACACTTATTAGTGTGTGTAGAGGTGTTGCAATAATAGAGAAATTGGCAATAAATCTCCTCTAGTATTGTACTGTACCCAAAAAGCTGTGAACCTTGGTTACATTAGTAGGCTTAGGCCAATTTACAATTCCTTCAACTTTAGAAGGATCAGTTTTTAACTGACCATGACCAACAATATGACCTAGGTAAACCAAATAGGTTTTCCCAAACTCACACTTTGACAATTTTACATAGAGTTTTTCTTTTTTTAATACATCAAGCACTTTCCTTACATGGCATACATGTTCATTCCAATTTTTACTAAAGATAAGAATATCATCTAGATATACAAGAACAAATTTATTAATGAAAGGCCTAAAGATATCATTCATGACCCTCATAAAAGTGGTTGGAGTGTTGCAAAGTTTGAATGGCATCACCATCCATTCGAACAACCCCTGTTTGGTCTTGAAGGCGGTTTTCTACACATCCTGCTCTGCAATTCGAAATTGGTGATAACCACTACGCAAATCCAATTTGGTGAAATAGATAGCATTCTTTAATTGATCTAGTAAATCATCAATGCACTGGAGAGAGTAACGATTTTTCACTGTGATTTTGTTTAGTTCTCGGTAATCCACGCACATCCTCCATGTGTCATCTTTCTTCAGCACTAAGACAATCGGTGAGCCGCACAGAGAAGTGCTCAGTCTGATGACCCCTTGGTTCAATAGTTCCTGCACCTGCTTTTTGATCTCCTCCATCTCAATAGTCGACATCCTATACATGCCAATATTTGGTAAAGGAGCATCATGCTGCAAATGGATCTCATGTTGGATTTCCCTCTTCGGAGGTAATCCCCTTGGTTAGTGAAACATCTCATCATAGTTAGAAATAAATTCACATAATTCCTTTTTATGCACATGATCACAACCATGGAAAGCATATGATAATTCTGCATCCTTCCCCCTTAGAACCATAAGCATGCAACCCTTACTAGAATTCACCAACCTCTTCATTTGTCCTGCACTTACAAGGCTGGCATTGATTTTAATTTGATGAGCCCTTACAATATATTCTACCCCATCTTTTGTGATTTGATATTTGTTTTCATGACGGAAGAAGATTTCTTTTCTATCATATAGATATGGACTCCCTAACACCATGCCACATATATCCAACGGTATCACATCAAGTTATACCTCATCCACTAACTTAGAAGCGATCATGAATTTAACCTTGCATTTCTTAGTTACATTTAATTTTGCTTTATCATGTATCCATCCAAGTGAGTAAGGTTTTAGATGTGGTTTGGTTTCTAAGCCTAGCTTCTTCACCAAGGACTCTGAAATTAAATTTGTTTGGGATCCGGTATCAAATAGAGTTTCCACTTTTGTATAATTTATGACAACTCTAATATGAAATAACTCAATCCTCTTTCGTTCATTAGGAAGAGACTCATATATTAAACTAGTGCCTTCATGTGATTCGGAATTAGCATGAGCTGTAAGAGTACCTTTTGTTCCTGCTGTTGTGATCAATGCTGCATCTTCGAAATCAAATCCAAGGTCTTGCTGCACAATTGCCACTATCTTCTGCTTGTCTTTTCCTCCATACTTCTTTGGTCTATTTTCCAGGTATAATTTCCAATGATGATCGTTGTCATGACCTTCCTTTTTGCAGTGAGTGCAATAAGGTCTTTCTCATTCATCTTTCTTGGTTGATGCCATCCTCTTCTCCTTTCCCTTTCCTTTCACTTTGGGTTTTCCATTTGGAGGTTTGAAAGGTGGTCTCTTGGAATGATCATCTCTTTCATTTGTTCCCCTGTTCTCAAGATGAATGGCCTTTACATTGTCCGAGTGAATAGTAGTTGGTTCAAACAATAATAATGAATGTCTATTGTAACTATGTAATGATCCAATATACTTAGTTACTACTTTAGGTGAGTCAAGTGCAATGCCCAAATTAAGTTCTTGTTTTCTAAACTCCTCGGTCAAGCTTTGAACATCCTAACCTCTAACTTGCCTTAAGTATTGCCAATCCATCAAGGCTTTTTGCTTATAACCGAAGGGATGAAATTTTTCCTTTAATGCAGAAATAAAACTAGGCCATGAGGAAAGAAGATTACCCACACTCTTACTGCTTCATAATTTTCTCTCCCACCAGATGAGAGCAGTGCCACTCAACTGAAGAGAGGCCAGCTGAATCTTTGCCTTGTCCTCTTCGATCTGTTGAATCCTGCAGTAGATTTCAATCTACCTAACCTAGTTATTAAGTTTTTTTGCATTACTTTCACCGCTAAACATGGGAAGATAAAATTTGACATCTAATTTAAAGAAAGGTTTCTTAGATGCATCCCTTGAATTTCTATGATGATGGCGATGAGAGGAAGAAGAACTTTCACCAGGGAAAATTTTAAGGATGGAAATTTATCTTAAAGTTTAGAAACCTTGGCGAACCCCACTAGTCCATAATATGAAATCTATAAAATGTTTGGAGATATTTTTGTAAAAATATTCAAATTTATAATATTTTTATATAGTCTATATATAATTTTTTTGGCGATTTTTAGGGTAAAATAATTTCATTCTATAAAATTTGGGCGAATCATTTTTACAAAAAAATGGAAATTAGAGAATCTTTTTTTGGAAAAGGTATAGAAAATTAGCCCATAGGCGAATATTAACCCCTAAAATTTTCCATGACTTTCACTCCTGGAAGGAGAAGGAGAGGGTTCTTCTCCACCATTTACATGCATTGAACCTTATTCTTTTGGATTTCTCTCTTCTGCTTTCTTGAGCCTTGAAAGCAACTGATCAACCTTTTCTTCCATTGTATAGAAGATTTTGCAGTAGTTGCACTCCTCTTCATAACCAGCCTCTCCATCTGCCATGTTTCTCCTTCGATGTGCATGCCCCGCTTTGGGATCGAAAGACTTTAGTTTCCCTTCGCCTCTTCAGAGCTTGTTTCTTGTTAGCATACAAACATGCAATTCACATCTACAAAGACCTGCTTCAATACCACTTGATCCAAGATATTTTTCTTCTATATGTATTAAAGGATTACATGGATAAATTGCAGCTTAACCATAGAAATTTAATGTGCACATGAGAGAAGAGGAGAAACACATAAAAGCATGAAAGAAGACAAGAGACTTGATAACAAAGTTCGTCCAATTTGGACTACGTCTCCAGGACTTGCTCAATCAATGGGGAGGTCTTCATTCATTAAGTGGCATGAGAAAGAAGAGTACAATCAACATTTACAAAAAGGAGTCTTATACCTCCAATTTGGAAAATGGCTGAAAAATCAAGAGCTTTGTTGTAGAAACTGCTATCACCATTGAGTTCCTATCACCAAGAGGTGAAAAATCGATATAAAGCTTGCCCAATTCTGACACTAGACCAAAACTAAACCCCTGGAAAATGTGCTTAGGCAAGGTTCCGCCCCCTATCACAAGCCTGCTCACGATTCTGACACCTGCAATTCATATGTCTCGAAATACATGCGTGCTCTCCTCCCCGACGCACTATGAAAACATGTTCATATAAAGTTTGGTGGGTAGATAAAACAAGGAAGGTCTTTGGCACATTGGCTAAACACGTCAAGTAGTTGAGGAGAGGTTGGGGGATCAATTCCTGCCCCTCCAAATTAAACATAACACATTTTTATTTTTTTTTAATTCTGGGTGGTGGGTCTACTGTTTTGGTGGCCCACGCCCCCATTTCCGTCGGCATCATCGTATCAATGGTGAGGTGGAGGGGCGGAGGGGTTGATAGCCTGCGCCCCCACCATATATATTGTTTGGTGGACTCTGGGGGTGGCAGGGTCATGCTTGCCCATCCCCATTTAAATATTATTATGTTACGGTGGTTCCAGGGGCGGCGGGGTTCATGGCCATATATATATATATATATAATATATATATTTTAAATAAAAATGGTTCCACCAAACTTAGAAATTATCTAGAACCTTAGAGATATTAGACAAATTAATAGACCAACAATTTCTCCTAGAAAATTGGTCGGATTCTTGCCAAATTGCGCCCTCCTTAAGCCCGCCACATGGGTAAGTCAACCCCAAACTTTGAATACTTCTATATTCTTCATACAGACTCGGATTTGAGTGTCGTTCACACCGTTGGAATCAAGGCGACGAGCACTTCAATTTGATGTCAAATTAATCGACTTTCTGCCACTTTGAATTTTGAGCCTTTTTCATGCTCCTAGTGTTTGGAGATCCACCTAGATCAAGAACTTTGCTGCATTATTTGTGGCTTGTCCCATATTGATGAAGTATAACCTTTGAATTTTACGTGTCCAGTACCGAATGATTCCTCCGGTTGTAGCCTTGCCGAGATTACCCATGCATGCTCCATCGAAATTCAATTTCTTGAACCCTCCAGAGGAGCCTAACACACTGTAAGGCCCAAATTTCTAGGGCCTTCTCTAGGTCTATGTTTGGAACCACTCAAGTAATCTAGGTCAAAAAGATTTAAAATGATTGCTTCATGAGGGGAAGGTTGTTCCCCTATGGTTTGAATTCTTCTACTACTGATGATTTCCTTAAGCTGGAGGCAAATTTCTTCAATCACATTTGCAACTGGGAGCTTTTTATCCTGAAATATTCAATGATTGTGTTCCTTCTAGATTGACAAGAGGATAAATCCCAGAATCAAGTTACAACTCATGTTCATCACTTTGTCTCAGTGTATTATAACTTCCATTTTCTAATTTTTTCATGTATACTTTCCTTTTTTCTATCAGTTTGTCTATAGATAATGGTGAGTCATTCCCATAGAGATTCAATGTATCTACAAGTGTTCAGAAGGTGGTTAAGGTTTTCTTCTTCCCTCTCACATAGGCAGCACCATGATGGACCAATCATCCCCTGCTTACCAAAATTATCCTAGGTTAACACCTTCCTATGCAAGATTAACCACAAAAACATTTTTATTTTCGGCCAGTGAGAGGCCACCCAGATTTTACTCCAAGATGGGTCATTGAATTCGAGATGTTAAACTCGAAGGAAAGCCTTGGGCTTCCATCATTCACTAGGATTAGTCTTTTTTTGAGTTCCTCTGTGATATTTTGTGTGTCTAAATCACTCAAATTTTCCTGGTGGAGGATGTTTAGGTTTCACTTTCTCCATTTATTATTTTCCAATCCTTAAGCCTAGAATTGGTGGACTTCCCTATGCCCCTATCTCTCCATGGCTACCGGTAGACCCAACCATTTTGGTTTGTTTAATTTTTGTTTTTGTTGCCAAGAATCCTCCCAGAATAGGGTGTCCTTTCCGTTTCTAATTTCCCAAAATTTATGTTATTGTATAATTTCTTTGTTAGTCAATGCTAGGTTCCATATCAAAGACCCCTGGATTGAACCCGTGAGCCTTACTAGGTCTTTAAGTTGACAATTAGGGGCATATTTTACTTTCCATAGTTTCACCCATGGTGTCTATTATAGGTTATTCTATCTCATTTGATTAATCAGCCTCCTAATGGGATCATTCACATCATATTCCCCCCTTTACACCATCATTGCACAAATCCCTATACACGAATCTCTCATTCACCACATTTTCTGCCCTAAACTACATCATCTGAGCCAATTTTAGGACCAACGCACCATGGCCTATTGTTTAGACAATGTTCACCTACAGTTTGCTCCACTATTACTTGCGTTGATCACCTACAGGTTTCCTTCTTTACACATGTGTTGGTTCTAGAAATTTAAGAAAAAGAGAGAGAATTCTGAAGCCTCCATTTCTAAAAGCTTCCAGGATATGTTATAACCATTTACCTTAGATTAAACTCTTGAATCCTATCCTATCCTACCTTGGATTTTCCATCCATTATACTTAGATCTCATCCTCCCATCAAGAGTGGATATCAATCCCATGATTGGTAAAAGGATAAGAACTCCCAACTTACCCCACTCCTCTATATATTTACAACCTTCCATATGCAAGAGGTTGGCTTTTGGAGAGTGATTCTACTCTTATGTTGTTGTGAAGGGAGTCAGATTTTCATGCATTTGGGGTGATTGGAGGTACACTTTGTGACTAAGGAAGGACAAGTCAAAAACTTGGAGGAGCTCTTCTACAAGATCAATACCTATTTATGGTTGTAACTCACTCCATTTATATCAATTCAAATAGTTCTCTTGTTTTCCTATATATGATGTTGTTATTTCATATATTTCAATACCATGTTGATCTATTGAAAAAAGTAGATAGATGATGCTACATAGATCTCGTAGTTTCTTGGCTTGTGTTATCTAGTTTTGGAGGTTTTGATTTTGGCAGCTCGAGCTAGGATTGGAGCATTCAAGCCAAAGAAAGAGAAAAACATATGACAGACTCCAAGTAGACTTCTTCCGCTCATCTACTTACTTTAAGGAAAACATTGTGTCCTTTGTCATTCTATTGTTCTAGGTTAGCCACCAGACCTAAGGGAGATATTTTTGTAAATCCCACTTAACAAATTGGCAACTCCACTAGGGAACGATGTATTCCCTTAGTGGCTTCCTTGTCCATTGTGTTTGATTTACCTCTATCATAGAACTTTGTTTCTTTAATCATCCAAGAAAAAACCTAGGAAGTGATTGCATTGAGTCTTGATTGCATTGTGTCGGAATCCTCTTTCCCAGAACTAATGCACCCTCTGGTTTGCTCACAGAGCATTGCACCCCACCTGGGCCTTCTTTGTTCTTGCATTGCACCTCACCTGGGCCCTCTCTGTGGATTCGTTGCTGAGCAGTAGTGCCTCTTCTTCACCTGTGTTGACCCCTGTTCTTGCACAAATTTTTCCTTGTTTTCTCAGTGTTGATTTGATCAGCTTACTTCCAGCTGACCTTCCTTGACTCTTGATTCTCTTGTGGTCTCTCTGAAGCCTCAATTTGGTTTGGATTTGTGTTCTATTTCCTTTGGTAAGAATTGGTTTTGATTTTTCTTTGTTCTTATCATTAGGTCACTTGAAAACTTGTTTCGTTTGATCATTGATAACTTGTATGAATTGTTTTTTTAGTCCTCATTCTAAAAAGTGCGTTTGAATTAGTGATTAGACTTTAAATCTTAGTTTTCCTCATTTTGAAAATTAAGTGTGGTGAAAAGAAAAAATCTTGCATCGACATTTATGGTTTTTTCATCTATATTTATTTAGGGAACAATTGCATAAAAAGGGAATTGCATTGAGCATCTTGTTTGTTGCATTTTCTATTCTATGCATTGTTTGTTTCTTTCGTTCCTTAGCTATATTTTCATTGAAGAGAAAGATTCCATTTTGTCATGCTAGATTTTCATTTTAGGGAATTCAGGTGAATTCATGGTGAGCCATAAAATTGAAGCTTAATTCAAGATCAACTTAAAATTTACTAAATCAACCTAAGTAGCATTTGTAACATTAAGGAAAACACATAGAGGTCTAGGCTAGAGATGTGTTCCTCCATTGTTAAACATATGAGTTTTCGTTGTTTTCTAGCATTGCATCCTAGGGGTGAAATCTCATTCCACGTACGTCAGTGTATAGGATTGTACTCCACATACCTTTGGGTATATTGGTGGCGCTCCACACATGTAAATTATATGGGAACGCTCTCCTCTAACGGTCATGCATTAGACAACACTACTACAGACTGTACTTCCACGTACTGTCGCGTATATTTTGGGAGTCCCTAATAGGTTGCTATCCATCCATAAGTAACTGATTATGCCGCTTTGTAAACCGTGATACACTGAACACAACATTTAGGGAGATTGGTTGCCGTATGTTAAGTCTTTGGTTCACCAAGGTGTATATTGCAGTTTAGGGTTGCTTGGTAATCCTTTATGCTTAGATTACCCTATTTTTGATTTATTTCCTTTTGTGTTTATAAAATTTACTATCCAACGTGGAAGAAAAATATCCCCCACTTTGTCATTCGCACTGAATGTAAAATAAGCCTCCTCTTCCACCAAAGGCTACTCCTGGCCATCGTCAAAAGCATAAAATAACACAAACTACCGAATCGGGAAACTCAGGAACTAATTTTGGTCGTCCTCTTGAATCTGATCAACCAGAATAATTTGTTCCCTTAAGTACTGAACCCAATATTACATCTACTCTTGTCGGTGAAACTGACACAAATGATACCGAATTACCTGAGACTTTATCCTTGAGGTTATACAATTTGACCTTCCTGAGTCAAAAAATTTACCTGAGTCAAAAAATTTATTTCTTGAGGTCATTACACCTGAGGAGCCTCAGTCATCATTTCATGTTGCTTCAGGTATTCCATCCTCTCTTCCATTGTCTTAGACAGATTTGCCTACTATATATCATAGCCCCGACGGTGAACCACTTCCACCTGGACTTATGAGTATCGAGGAGATCCCACAAGAAGTGCCTCCTCCTTCTACTCATTTGGAGGGACTTTTCCTTTATCAGACCCATCCTCTTCTTCCTCCTCCACCTCCTGTACAAACTCCTTTTCCTAGTTCTTTTGACTTACCTACGAATTTCATGCGGAAATCCACATTGGTATTATTGACCCTCACTAGAACTGATATTGCTTCTAAGCCTACACCTACTACTATGTTTGAGACTTCAAATTTCATTTCCACATCTATGTTTTCGACATCACTAGAGGCACATTTGTATGGTGGTCTATCCATCCCACCTGGTTATCAATCTTTATCTGGTACCTTCTCTGGTGCATCTTCAAGTGTTTGGACATCCCCCATGTCATCCACTTCAAGGATTCCATTTGGCATTGCTCTTATGAGTTTTGCTCAGCCTGCTCCTTCTCCTCCCTCCTACACCGACAATTGAACAACAAATTGGCCCATATGTTAATGGGTAAGGTTTTCTTCAACAACCTAACTATCCTTATGTTGGGCCCCCTCCACATGGAGGGAAGTTTCCTCCATCATCCCCTCCTCTTTTGGCAGGGGGTAAAACTATTGTTGTTATACCTCAAATTGGTAACCATCCTTATTATAGTCATCCTTATCCTGGGATAGTTTCTAGTATTTGGAAGCCTACTTTTTCCGTTCAACCTAGTTTGATGTTGGGTTCATCGTTTGTTTCCCAACCTGTGCCATCATCTCAAATTCTTATTCCTCAATTTGTACCTCAACAAGCTCAAATTCAAGTAACTCAAGCTGTACAAGATGTAATCGCATCTCAATCCATTCCTTTAGTACCTGGTACCTCTCAAGTCCCACTTACTCATAATCTCACTTGCTTGCACAAGGTATTCCTCAAATTCCAGTAGGAAAATCTATGTACAATATGGAACAACATCAATCAAATCCTCTTTATCATGGGACTATGAAAATCCCCATCATGAAACAATACAGACCTTATCAGGGTATTCCTTAGGTGGATTTTCAAGGCAACAAATTCATGGTTATCTTAGGGCTAGCCAGCAAGGTCCCTTGTCTTCTGGCTATCAGAATCCTCCTTATTTTGGTAACCAGGTTCCTTATTACTAGAAGCCTCCTTATTTAGGAATGCAAATGCTTGTTACCTAGGCTATTCCCTCATATCCAAGTCATCCTCCACTGGACTTTAATCAACAGTTTCCTTTTGTGGCCACTCTCGAGTTTCCATATTTAACTCAGCTCACCAATGCTCCCATCATTTATTCACCTTGGTGGCCAATTATTCCTACTAAATTGTCTTCCGATGTCCCCAAATTCAATGAGAATCCAGGATAAGGCCCTTCGACGCATGTCATGACGTATCATCTGTGGTGTTCATCAAAATCCCTTATTAATGATTCTATTCGACTTCGTCTTTTCCAAAGAACACTTATGGGTATTGCTACTAAATGTTATATTGAGTTACCCAGAGCTTCATTCCATGAGTTCAGTACCTTAGCCACAACCTTCCTTGCACATTTCCAGTTTCCCATTAGATATGAAACTGGAACATAACCGTTAACCAACTTCAAACAATCAGATTCCACTCACATTTCAGATCACATTCATGAGTGGAGGCATCATCGTTGGTTGGTCAAACCTTATGTTCCCATTCAATTACTCGCATAATGGTTTACCAAACCTCTGTTGGAACCTATAACAAAAGATTTGACCAAAGGTGGAGTCGTGACTGAAGAGAAAGTAATTTCTCATGCACAATATTTGGATTTGGTTTATACCCAATTTGGCATGCTCTATGATAAGATACCAAACAATCCAAGATCTTCGAATATTATTTCTCCTCTTATGCCTAATAACTAATCTCATGTTGTTGATGGAATTATTGGTTCTACAAGCATGCATATGGTGAGTAAACCATTTGGTATTTCTCCACCGCATCTGCTCCTTCGGCATGTGCTTCCAAGATAAATATCATTTCATCTGATAAAGGAAAGTTTCAACAACAACCTAGAAGAATGAATAAAGGAAAAGGTAAGAAGAAGAAATATCCCTCTGCACAGGATAAACAAACAAATAAGTCTTTTGATGAGAAACGGAAGCCTCGATATCCTTGCTTGATTTGCAAAGAGGAGTACTTTACACGTGATTGTACTCACTGCACTGAAGTGGATCAATTTCTTAAGTCCTCCACTTCTCCTGTAGTGTTGACCAACCCATTTCCTAATGAAGAGACTCATATGGTTGCTCGAGAACCATCTTCCTCTAACACGGTTTTGATGCTTTCCTCTTCAAAGCTAAGATCTGATTTTTTAGTAGCTACTCAGAATAAGGAATATGGGAATTTGAATCTACCGAATGGTCAGGCTACTAATCAACTTGCCAGTTCGACATCATCCTCGTTAGTTCCCACTCCACTATTGATTCCCACTTAATTGACTATCAAACCTACAAAGGGAATTATTCATAAGTCAGCTTTCAACCCTCGTGCAAGAGCCACTCAAAATTATAATGTAGTTGAAGACTTGGTTAAGTCTCCATCGACCATGTCAACTCCTGAGGTGTTGCAAAACTACCCCACCTAAAAGAGGGCTTTATTTTCAGCTATTGGATGTATGGATCCATTAGATTCCAATTTTTTTGTTTTCTTTCATGAAAGCTAAAACCCTCGGCTTCCAGCTCAATTAGATTTTATAATTCAAGTCGTCGTTCATAGTAATAATATTCTTCGTTATATCGTTGATAAGGGAGCCTTGACTTGCATTATGTCCATGTCTTGTTGGAAGGCGATTGGTTGTCCTCAACTGTGTCAATCACCTACTACATTGAAGGCCTTTGACAAGAGAACATATAAACTTTGTGGGATTTTAAACTCCCTACAAGTTGAATTGGGGGGGAAAACTATGTCCATAGAATTTGAAGTTATTGATAGTCCTCTCGCTTATAATATTCTATTAGGACATACGTGGATTTATGCCATGGTTGTTGTCATCTCGACTTACTTTCGTATTATCGCCTTTCCTCATAAAGGCGAGATTGTAGCCATAGACCAACTTACCTTGTTCACCTCTGATTCACATGTTACTAGAAGTGTCCCTCTTTTGGGGGAAACCCTACAATCATATCAGGATGTTGGGGTTGGATTGTTGAAAGATTCTTCGCTTATGGGGACCTTTCCACTCCCCCATCCTCTCCTTCTCGACATCTCATCTTCGATAGTCTATATCAACATGATATCGTCTTCTACTATCCTAGCCGGTCCATGGATTCTACTAGACGGAACTGACAACCAAAGTTTTGGCGAACGAATGTTGCTAAGCCTCATTGACCTAGATTATGAAGCCATTTATTCAGCTTGTGCGGTTTCCTCTTTTGATTCACTTAATTGGGTTGACATATCATTGGACTATGGTAAGTATTATGATACTTTCTCGCATGTATTCCCTACTGACGAAAGCATCATGGAAATCACGATTTCGGACGATGTGTTGTGGGATGAACATCATAATCATTCCTCCTTACCTGATTCCATTGAGGATAGCCTCAGTGATGTATACTCGCCCAATTTTTTTTATCCTTTTAGAAATTTTGTTTCCTTTCATGAGGTCGATTCAGAGAATAACCTTTCAAATATTGAAGAAACAATACCTCTTAACATTTCCATCAAGCCAGGTGTTGTCGAAAATATACACATTGGGGCATCTTGTTCTCCATCTAAGATTGAGACTTATCGAGCCCTTTTTCATGAGTTTTGAGATGTCTTTGCCTGTACATACGAGGAGCTGCTAGGTATCGGCCCAAATATATATATGTACATGAAATTAAGACATATATTGATGCCAAACCAGTCTAGAAATGCCTCTATCCAATCCATCCCAAGAAGGCTGTCGGTATTAAGGCTGAAGTTAAAAAACTTCTTCGAGCTAGTTTCATATATCCCATTTCTTTAATTGATTGGGTGTCGAATGTGGTCCCTGTCATTAAGAAACAGGGCACCATTCAAGTGTGCGTTGATTATCAGGATATGAATTGTGCATGTCTGAAGGATAATTATCCCACCCCTTTTATTGACCAGATTTTTGATGACTGCACTGGGTGCGAAATTTATTCATTCATCGATGGATTTTCAATCTATAATCAAATCAACATTCTCCCAACGAACCAACCTAAAATTGCTTTTATTTGTCCCTGGGTAACTTTCGCTTATAGGAAACTCCCATTTTGTTTGAATAATTTTGGGGCCACATTTCAATGTTCCATGGATTACGCTTTTCATAGTATCGAATACATCGTTCAAACGTATTTGGATGACCTCCCTGCTCAATCAAAACATCAGATTGATCACTTGATGCATCTTCAAGCTATTTTCCTTCGCTGTAGAAATTATAATATTCGCCTTAATGCACACAAATGTGTTTTTTTGTGTCAGTTCTAATCAACTCTTAGGTTTGTTTATTTGGAAACAAGGAATTCATATAGATCCTTTGAAAGTACAGGCAATTGTAGATTTGTCTGTGCCTTCTTCATTAGTTCAGCTTCAAGGGAAAGCTAACTTCCTATGAAGATTTGTCCCTAACTACACTGAATTGACCAAAGGATTCACTCACTTATTGAAAAAAGGGGTTCCCTTCCATTGGGATGACACAACCCAAAAATCGTTTGATGCCCTGAAAGATGTATTCGTTCAGACATCTCTTTTATATCCCTATGATTAACAGTGTGATTACTTCCTGTATCTTATCGCTACCATTTCTACTATAGCTATTGGTCCAAGAGGATTATTTAGGGATTGAACATCCCATTTACTATCTGAGTCAGAATCTTAACGACACTTTGATCAGATATTCCAATGTAGAAAAGTTGGCTTTGGTAGTTGTTCAAGCCATCCAAAGATTTCACCATTACATCTTACTTTTGAAGACTATGCTCGTTTTGGATTGCAACCCTATGACATACATTTGGTCATGTCAATTGCTGGGGGGAAAGTAATCAAAATGGATTTTCATCTTACAAGAATTAGACCTGTAGTCATTAAATCCAAGTTGAATAAATCCCTAGTTTTTGGGGAACTAATGTGTGATCTTCCTTCCCCTGATTTGGAATCTACATATGAAGATCATAATCTTGACGATTCGTTGTTTCTGATCTCATCATCAGACCTGTGGTATGGATATTTCTTGATTTATCTCCAAACCCATACTTTCTGGTCTAATACCTCTCGCTTGGAGTAGCGACATATTCGTTACCAAGCCCGAAATTATGCCATTATCAGTGACACCCTTTACTTTCATGGTATCGATACGATCTTAAGAAGGTGGCTCGCACTTTAGGAGGCTAAGAAATTCTTAAACGAATACCACTCGGGGGCATGTGGTAGACATTTACTTGGTTATGCTACCACCCAGAAAATTTTATATGCTGGTTACTTCTGGCATACTATCTTTCAAGAATGCATCCTCATTGTCTATAAGTGTCATGTGTGCCAGATATATGATCGTAAGACGTGTGCTCTTCCTGTTCCGTTACATCCCTCTACCACTATTTGTCCCTTTGCAAAATGGGGTATCGACTTTATGACATGTAACCCTCACTCGTCCAAGGGGCATGGTTTTATTATTGTCGTTGTTTACTACTTTAATAAGTGGGCTGAGGCAATGCCTACATTTAACAACACCAGCGAAATGAATGAATACTTCTTTTTCAACCACGTCATCACACAGTTTGGTGTCCCACAAGAAATAGTTATGGATCACAAAAAAAATCTATGAAATCATATGATGATCGACTGTTAAGTTGGGAATTTCCCATGAAATTTCCACTCCCTACTATCCTTATGTTAATGGACAGGTTGAGGCCATGAAAAATTTTCTTAAGACGATGATTCAACTCATGGTAGGGTCCACAAATCAGACTGAAATTTGCTTTTTTATGCTTCTTTGTGGGCATACTGAACCTTAGTCAGGACGACTACCTATTCCTACCCTTTTTGTTGATGTATGGTCTACAAGATATCATCCCAATTGAATGTGAAATTCCATCATTAAAATTAGCTATCCAAATTTTTCCTGCCACTTCTGTAGAGGAGGAGCATCTTTTAAATTTGACTCGTTTAGATGAGGAGACCTTGTCCTATTATATGACCAGGGGGTTGATAAATTAGGTCTAGGGAAGTTTCAACCCATGTGGTTAGGTCCATACATTGTCAAGAGAGTCCTTGCAAAAGGGGCCTATGAGTTAGTAGATCTTGATGGTGTTTCCTTGGCGCAGCCTAGAAATGGGTTGTACCTCAAAAAATACTATGCTTGATCTCAAGTGTAGTTTTCACTGTGTACATACTGTCTATAGATGTGTTGAGTATGTTTGCAGTGTGTATTTTCATATTTTTAGATGGTTTCTGTTGTTCCCCTCTTACGTTTGGTTTGCATATGTCGATATCTCTTGAAACTTTCATCGTTTTGTTGATGGTTCTAGTCATAGTACTCAGAACCTATATTCCACGGAATTGGTTATCTTTGCTCCAAATGGCGAGTGAGCCTGCAAGAGATTTGTATTGGTAGCTCCACCAACAATATCGCTAAGTATAGCGTCATGGTTGAGTTTCTATCTGATGCTATTGCACATGGTATTCATCATTTAGTTGTTAAACTTGACTCACAACTTGTAGTACTACAACTTCTTGATATATATTCAACTAGAAGTCCCACCATCTTACGCATGGTTTTAAGAGTACACCTTCTAGAAAGACAATTCGATTTCATACAATATGAACACATTTCTAGAAATCTAAATACATTGACAGATGCCCTTGCTAATCATGTTTTAGATATACATTTGCAACAAATGTAATTTGTTATCAATTCACATCACATCATATTGAAAATGCACTAGACCCAAAAGCACTGAATATATATATATAAGTTTGGTTTTAAAAAACATTATGCCCGAGACACATATGGCATACATCGCCCATATAAAAAACTACATGCAAGATTTAAGTCAACATAATCAAAGGTTCTCATGATAGAATGACACTACACGAGCCATCTTATGCAATAGTCGACTGATATGACTAGGCACTCCTATGGTGTATCGTTGAAGTCGCAGTGGAATTTTGTCGATCATTGTATCATCAATTCCATGTGTCAACCCTTCCATGTGGTGCTTTACCTTAGATAAGACCTCTGCTACATTTGGATCACGTAGCATATCCCATCCCACCACAACGACCCATGTTGGTTCCACTGCCACTTCTTGTTTTCATTCCTCTACATAGCGAAGATCTGAAGCACCAATAGGTCAAACTAGTCCCACATCTACATGAAACATCAATAGTTTAGTCTCGGAAATATAAAAAAACACAAAAAAAATTGTAAAATTATCAAAATTTAAAAGGTCGAAATTTCTTACCTGAAGCACCTCCGTTCCTCACCCTTAGGAAGCACGAGCTCAGGCTCATCTCAGAAATCCATGCCTACATAAGGATAGTTGTTGATCATGATAACCTTTCTGCGCACTTTCCAAAGAAGGATGGTGAAAATCTGATCACTAACAACCCTGCATATCGAGACATGTGATCTATCCACCTCCTCATCTGTGGCACCCTCAGACCGATAGGCTCGGGCATGATATGCTAGGGTAGAAGTAATGGAACACATTCTAATGAAAAAGAAACTAAGATTGCACCATATCCAGAGTTATTTATTTTTCCTTAGTCATTTGTTCTTTCATGGTAACCAGAACTCCCTCGCTCCAATTGAAGAGTGTTGGCTCTAAACACTCCAATACATATTGCATATATGATTTTCTTGCCACATGAAATGTGGATCTAGATGCCAATCTTGAATAATGAATAGGATCGTTCTCAAAGGTAACTGGGTCACATCTTCTATATTGATCTTTCCATTCTTTATTGGTTGGGCTCGAGGTCTACAATAGGTGGCGATATAATCTTTCACTTTCTCCCCACCACTTCTCACACCTAGGAGAGATATGGGGGCACCAATCATTGACAATTTGGTCAGAAAGTAGATATCCCCTACCTTTATCTCGAGTAGATGTTCCCCAAACATGAATACTTGTGCCTGAACATCCCATGAACAAACAAGGTATTTAAACAACTCCATTTGTTGCCTAGTACCAGGGAGCTAGAAGAATATTAGTAATCCACAATTCTTTAATGCTTGGAGGGTAGCAGGATCATTTGCTGCATTTAAATCATGTTCCTCATGTTCTCTTTCTCTCCATATGAAATCCATTTTGTGTTGATGAACCCCTGAAACATCAACAAGAGATTCATTAAGATCATTTTCATGCAAAAAAAACTTGTTAAATTTTGATGGAAAACTGATAAACAAGCTTTTTATTTGCGCCCAACGCATCCCAGGAGAGAAAAAAAGAGTGCTGCACTTCTGCCTATGGTGCATGACTGCTTGGGTGCAATGCATTTTTCGACCCTCTGGGTCTACGTTGGTCCTAGGGAAAAATTTTGTAACCTTAGGCCCTCCAAAACTCAGACATTTTGCTTGAAATCAAAAAATCAAACCATTGAAAGAGAGAGAAAGGTTTTAGATCCTACCTGGAAGTGACAGTACTCGAAATCATCCACTGGATTGGTCACAATCAGCTATAGGAGATCGAGGGAAAAATTACTCAAAACTCTCACCGTTAGAGGTAAATGTGAAATGGTAAAAATGAATAGTCATTTTGAGTATATATGGTCATATTTTTTATTATTTTATTCATATTTAATGTTTTAACCTAGTGATGATTCATTTTTACTATGAAATAAGTATGTTTAATCCTTTCTATGTTGTTCTGAGCAGGGCAATAGTTGTTAACAGATTTTGTTATGCTTTACACAGGTGATTTTGTCCAAAGATTATTCTTTTATCCTTTTTTTTTTTTTTTTTTTCATGTTGTTTAAAACTACAGAAAGGAACCCCTTGGAGTCCTCTTTCAATTCTATTTAGACTCCAAAAACATGAAAGAATTGTCGAGTACTTGTCTTTTCGAACTAGTAAAAGTAAATGAAAAGACGTATACTCAATATAATTTTAACCCTTTTACGAAATGAGATAGAATAACTACGAAAAATGAATACCTTAGTCGAACATGGCTAAGAGGTTCTCTTGGGTATTTTTTTCTACATTTTTGGACCTAAGGGACTACCTACCAAAAGGGGCATCTGGAGTTTTCTTTTTCGCCTCTTTTTCAAACTCTCTAAAAATGAAAAAGAAGTCGAGTTTTACCTTTGCTCGACTCGTAAGAACATCAAACAGCAATGGACTCGTCGATCATCATGGGTCAAATCACTCCTTCTCAGGGTTCGTTAAATATACTCTGAGGGATTCATCTGAAGGATGGACTTACAGATCAAGCATATGTTATCCTCCTCAAGCTTGTTAAAAAATAAAGAGGTACTCACTAGTATGGTTGGGGAAATTGGGAAAATAGGATACTCCAATTGTTAATGGAAACGAGTCTCTCTTGAACACGACACTCTTCCACTTCATCTCTGTGGCTGTTGGGTTGGGTAACCTGCTTGTCTTTCGGTACATCATACCTTCACAGAACCTCCATTTCGGTTTTGGGTCAATGCTCATTAGGGGAATTTTGAGGTCTAAAATGGGCCTCTTAAGAAAAATGTACAACTAAAATAAAATTGATAAGAAATAATAGGATTCAAGATGATGATGTCAACAATGGGGAATGATTCACCATTTTTGGAGTAAAAGGGTAAAAAGATTAAAAAATAATAAAATAATAAAACTATTTTGTCAACTCATATTTTCAACTTCTCTCCCTAAGGTTTTAATCAATTTTCGAGCAAGAGTACTAGTTGGATGCAAAATTTAATTCCTCATCCAAGAAGTACCCATGTTGCATATTTTCAATGGACCATGCTACACGAAAACTAAGAAATACATGAAAAACTATGATTGCAATATTGCTTTTCATGTATTTGTCATTTTTTGTTTAGTAGGATCCATCGAAAGTATGCAACATGGGTACTCCTTGGACGAGGAACCAAATTTTGCATCCAATGAGTGTTTCCGCTCGAAATTTGAGTAAACCCATAAGGAGATAAGTTGAAAAAATTGTTTTTTCTTTTTTCCCTCTAAAATTTGATGATGTAATCTAATCCTACTTTATTATTTCTACTATTATTTTATAATTTTCTTAGGAGGCCCATTTTAGACCTCAAAATTCCCTTAATGACCAACTCCATTTCAGTGTCACTGCTATGTTCAAGGGAAGTCATTTAATTGATATCTGTTACAATACTCTTAAGCCTCTATTGCATGTTTGCCTTTCCTGATCCAAATCCATATCATCATACCCATTTTGTGTCATTGATGGAGGATATGTCAAGGCCTTCCTCCGATGAGTCGCTTCTTGTTGAAATCAACAAATTATCTAGGAAGTTGACTTAGAAAGACCCATTGGTACCCTTGTGCTTGCATACATCAATGAAAAGTTTCCTCGCTATTAGTGACATGTTTACATTAATGGCCTTCAACTTAAATTTTTTTTGTGATGTTTGACATCAATTCATTTATTCACACCATATGGATTGTACTTGAGAGCCATTAACATCATTAGTGGTTTCTCTCACGTCTCTTAACAACTTACATCATTGACTGGTAATTAGATGGTGTCTACCATGTTTGACTTCAGCTCATTGATTCACATGTCAGGCTCATACATTGGTTGGTCGTGTGAATGAGATAGAAGACCCTAGATCTAGTTTCCGCCATCCGGGCTGTGATTTCAGGATTATACCGAGATCACTATGTATGATGGCTATGATCATACCGATAGTCATCCAGTCATGGGTCGACGATCAGTCATTAGTGGACATGTATTCTGACCATTATACACGTAATTTTAGCTTATGTGCTTAGTATGGGTATGCCTCTGTCATGCGGAAAGAGTTAATCTTGCGGACAAAACTAACCTCCCTAGAAGCCTAAGACTTTCTAGTGACAAACAAGACAATTAAGAGCAATCCTTCTCTAAACATGCATTATCATACGAGAAATCAAGTGTTTAGATCCTACCTGTAGTCCAACGTTGTTGTAGTAGTCTAGCCTCGTCGATCCAGATGAGCTCCTCCTTCACTTCGAAACCTGCATTCACTAACAATCAAACGATTACATAGCACCTGAATATCTCATAAAATAAAACATATTCAACATACAGACCAAGGAGTATATGAAACAACTCATTAATAACAAATTGTTGAGAAGAATGGACTTATTTGTATTAATAGGAAACAAAAGAAACCATTACAACCTGAGCCTTGGTGTTGTGCAAGTTCCTCCCAGGGTCCAACAAGAGTTTTCCTTTACTTTGATAAGCTCATCCACTTCCAAATGAAATAAGAAAGGATGGGAATCTCTCCTCACAAGCTTCTACAAGGAAGTCCTAATTCCAGCAGCATCTACCCTTTGGAATGTTCAGCTTTGAACCCCCCCTCCTCTGGCCCAATTCCTGTATTTATAATGTTCTAGAGGAAGTTAATCAGGTGCACCATCAATGGGATACTCCCCTCTTTGGATGGGGTAGTTCCTCTCTTGATGGGATAAGTTCCTCTTTCATAGGGATGCATGAACCATCTGGAGGCACTCAATACACGTCAAACAATCTTCTAGAATGCTCT
>APFE031208913.1:104889-115305 GCA_000404065.3 Pinus taeda
ATATATTACATAAAAAGTATGTAATAAGAAATAAGAAGTACGTATTAAGTAACGACTTTTATGTATTTTCATGCCAACACAAATCAAGTCACAACTCAAATAGACCACATTAGTAAGTAATAGGAAATAAAAAGCAAGTATTAAGTAAAAACTTTTACGTATTTTCATGCCAGCACAAATCAAATCACAATTCAAATAGACAAAATATATCATCAGACAGGATTGTGTTGTTATCCTTAGAAAGGAAAAACCCCCAGGAACAACATTAGCAAACTTGAGTTTGACAATCTCAAGTCGTTAAACAATAACAGGGATGTTGTTGTTCTCAAAGCTAACAATGGTGGTGCTATGGCTATTTTAGATAAAGAGGATTACCGAAGGAAAATGTTGGACCACCTTTGTAATAGTAGGAGCCACAAGAAACTTAATAAGGATCATCTAAAGAAGATCTCCAAAAGAGTCACTCTTGCTATAAAATCGAGTAACTTGGCTAGCTCTTTTAGTCATAATATTATCAAAATTAGCCCTCTTACCCCCAAAATCTATGGCCTTCCAAAGATTCATAGGAAAGGGGCTCCCTTGAGACCCATTTTCAACACTATAGGCGGGCCGACCTATCTTCTTGCTAAATATTTAGCCCAGAAGCTTAAACCCTAGTTGTTATTACAGATTCTTTTGTCAAGGACTCCTCATCATTTGTCAATGATTTAAAGGGTATTATGCTTCATCCTGATGACAAGCTTGTGAGTTTAGATGTGGTCTCCCTCTACACTAATATCCCTAGCAATGAGGCCATTGGAGTAATCAAGCGTATTACAGATCCTGATATGGATGGATTAGTTGGTATCTGTCTCACCTCTACCTTCTTCTTTTTTGATGGGGAATTCTATGAACAAACTTGTGGTGTTTCCATGGGTTCCCCCCTCTCCCCTGTGGTGACTAATCTATTCATGGAGGAATTTTAATCAAAGGGCTTAGCCTCTTCTCGACTTCTTACTAAAATGTGGAAGAGGTTTGTTAATGACACTTGTGTCATATGGTCCCATGGTAAGGAAATGCTGGAACTTTTTTTTCCATCATCTTAACAATCAATCTAATTCCATAAAGTTCACCATGGAATATGAAAGCAATGGTAGATTTCCTTTCCTTGACACCATCCTTTCAAGGCAGGAAGATGGCTCTTTTTCTCATCAAGTATTTTGGAAGAAACCTAACACGAAGCAATATCTTCATGCTAAGTCTCATCATTTCTCAGCTCAAAAGCTTGGTGTTCTCAACACTTGAGAAACTAGAGTGTTAAGAGTTTTGATGATAACCATATTAGTGATGATAAATCTCATCTCTTGAGGGTTTTCCTTAATAGTGGGTACAACAGGCACCAGTGTACTAAGGCTTTCTTTAAAGATCAAAAAGGTCCTAGGATTAAGAATGAACCTAAGGGTAGATTTTCAGGAGTGCATCTCCCTTTTATCCATCGAACCACTGAAAAGATTGTGAAGATATTAAGGAAGCATAAGGTTCCTTTAACCTTTAGACCTCTAAATACCTTACGGAGCTCCCTAAGATCTGTAAAAGACTCAGTGGACCCTAAAGATATGAAAGGTGTTTATGTTATCCCTTGCTCTTGCGGGACTCCTTGAATAGTTGAAACCACTCGCTCAATTAATCAAAGGATTCATGAGCACGTTGTTGACATCAAGCATGGTAGGACACGCTCCTTTGATTTGGATGAACATGTAGAAAAAATAAGAATCAAATCTGCATTGAGGAGGCCCAGGTCATTGCTAGGATTATTCATTTCCATCATTGAAAATTCAAAGAAGCCCTAGAAATCGAAAGAACGCCCAATAATCTGAACAGAGACGATGGTTGGAAAATAATCAAAGTTGGGTCCTTGTCCTATCTTCCTAGTTTAATTTTATTGGATGCATATTTCTTTTAATTTCCTTTTATTTCTCTTATTTTCATATATATGTTATAGTTTATCCTATTTAATTTTTGTCTTTTACTAGTTTTCTAATGGTTTTTATGAAAAAATAATAATTTTTTTTTTTTTTAGTTTTTCAAAAGAAAATTTAATTTCATTATTCTTGCTTCCTTTAATTAAAGGGCCTTGTTCCTTGTTTTGTTTGACTTGAATTTCTATCATTAATTTTTTTCTTGGCTCCTCTATTCATTTGTAGGGCCTTGGCTCCTTAATTTATGTTTGACCTTGCATTTTTAGGTTTTTCTAGTGTTGATTATCTTGAGTTTTGATTTTAGTGTTTCTAGGATCTTCACTCCATTAATGAATGTTAGGACTTTGCTCCTTGTTTCTCGTTTGAATTTGAATTTTTAATCTAATTATTCAACTATATATTGAACCCTAACTTATTATTAGATTTTATTTAGTATAATTTGGTCTTAATGATTAATGTTACATATTAAAATATGTTTTTTTAAAAACTAGCCATTTATTATAGCTGTTAGCTTGACTAAGGATCTCTACATTGCTCTCTATTTAAATTGATGCCATGATTTGCCTCTTCATCTTGTCCTGACGATGAACTACACTGGATGGTTCGAAACACGTTGGCAAATATTTTTGCTATGTGATGACTATCGAAAACATTTTCTTAACATTCGTATTACAATTTTATATGATAGAACCTATATGTGACTCAACCAACTTAATGGCTTATTTTATCTATGCAAATCTCCAATCCCATGGATTGATTCATATCATTTTAAAAATTACACTTATTTTAACTTGCAATAAATTATGATTAAAGATCCCAATACGTGATTGTAATGGCAAAGAGTTCTCTGAGTTATAATCCCACATGGGTGAATTATTAGCATTTACAGAGCTTTGGTAAGGAGGTGAATGTGGTCTTTGAATGATTAGGTGCTCAAAATTATGCTAAAAAATCAAAGTCATTAGAATGGTGTGGAACCTAAACGACCATGTAGTGTACGTCATCCTGAATCCAACGCAACTCGTTTCATGTGAAATGGACTCCGTATGACTCCAGAAAGTAGTTTTGTCCATTTTGTCAAACAAACGAATTTAAAAAAAACAAATTGGACATCCCAGTCAAATTGTTGACGTGGCGCTGACTAAGCTGCCTAGGTGGCACTCACCAGACATGGTGACATGGTTTTGACTAGGTTTATTGATGGCGAGTTAGACCATGCCAAGTGGCACACTCTAATTGGTCGGAAATTTATGGTTTTTATTGGCTAGAACAATGGCCAACCATGGCTTACACGTGGCCCAGCCGGAGGCCGCCACGTGATAGCCCGGGAGGCCACTAAAAGTTGGTTCAATGACCGAGCGAAGGCCATAGGATTTGAAATCGGAACCTCCCAACGCACAACACAACACCTTACCACGCCTCCTACACCATGGGTCTGAACCATATGGTGGTGTGTATATATTTAATGTTGATGTTGCATTGTTTTGGGGGGTCGGGGACACTTAACCGCCCCCCATGTGAACACAATATGCCGATGGTAACTAATCGCCAGCCTTGACCACCCGCCTACTATTGTCACCAACTGCCAGCTCTAACCGTCGGGGGCCTCCGACATGTGAATGTGTCACAACAGTTATGTAACTACCGGAGGGAAGGGGCTAACATTGGGAGCTAGCCCCTGGGCGCATGGCCTCCCATATGTCCATATTTCCAATTTTTAGGCCTTGGCGGCAAAATTAGCCATCCAACCAATCCGCCCAGATTTTGGTGGATTTGGTGGTCTGTTTAGTGGAAAATGGGGCGAAATTGTAGGATGATGTCGAATTTTGGGCAATTTGTGGAGCAAATAGTGAAGAAACTAGGAGAGGCCATAAATTCTCCAGTTTTCAACCAAATTGGGTGTAGAAAGAGGCTAGGTATCCATTTTTTGACATTTTGGACTCATTGGAGCATGTTTCAGAAGCATTTGAGCATTGTAAACACATCTTTTTACACATTTTGAGCATAATAGAGAGGCCCAAGTCATTGGAAGTTGGACCAAGGAGACGTAGCTGAGGAGGGGTGAACTCCTTCACTATGTTCCTATTGTGATGTTTTTTGGTGATGTTCTATACATTTTTATGTTGTTATTCAGTCTCTTATTTATGTTAAAATTTCTCATAAAATTAACATAAAAGATCATTTTTCACTTGCAAAACTCGTGAATCCTTAAGCACATGAATAGAATTTTGTCTGTAATCTGAGGAGAATCTTAGCACATCAAAATAATATTCTTAATCAGATAATTTTTGTATCAGAGCACTAGGTTTTCTTTGTTCAAAAAGGATTTAACTGTTTGCAATTTTATGTCTTGCTTACAAGGTTAAATCTCAAAAGAGGAGAAGGAAAGCTGGTTGGAAGTCCTAAAGTTGGGTCAAGGGGAAGGAGGGCAAGGTTGTCACAATCTCCAACACCAGTTCATCCTCAAGTTGCAGTTTAGACTCTTGAGAGCATGTCTCATGAAGGAGAACCTACAAACATGACAGAAGATGAGAAAGTCTTCAGGAAGGCTTTCTTTGATATGAAAGAGATGGTAAAGGTCCTCTATGAAGAGAGGAATACCGAGCTGCACGGTGAAAGATCCAAACCTCCCAAAGGATAAGGTTCTTCAGGAGGAGGTAATGGAAATGGAAGCAATGGAAAAGGAGGTAATGGAAATGGAGGTAAACCTCCACCCTCTCCACCATATTCTTCATCTTCTTCTTCACATGCATCTTCACCTTCTTCTACTAACACAACCCTTACTCATACTCATCAACATACCTCAAAAGGAATTGGTAAATCACCCTTACTAAAACTTGATGTTAAATTTGAGTTGCCCATGTATAATGGTGAAGTGAATGCAGAGAAGCTTGGCAATTGGATTCCTCTGTTGGAGGTTTATTACAGAATTCAAAATCTTCAAGAGGATGACATAAAGATTCAGGTAGCTTCCTTGAGAATGGACGGTGCAACACTAGTATGGTGGGAATCAAAGACACAAGAGGAGATAAAAAAAACGGTAAGATCTCAATTTATTGATGTGATTCCATTGCTGCCATTAAAAGACAATTACCCTCTAGCTTATATGCAAAAATCCATCATGAATTGGTAGAACTTTAGATAGCTTAAAGGTGAAAATGTGCAAGATAAAACCCAATAATTCAAAAAAAGGTCTTTAACGTTAGGTGTATATTTGCAATCACAAGACACGTTGTTGAAGTACATAGGGGGTTTACACATTTACCTTGGGCATACTATCTTAATGTTTAATCCCAATAATCTAGATGATGTGTTTGTGCAAGCCACTCATCTTGAGGCAAGAGGGGAAAACAATCTAGAAGAAGGTAGTAAAAAGTCATTTAAGAGTAAAGAAAAAGAAAAGGGTTTCAAAGCGAAGGGAAAGAAAAATGCATATATCTAGAAATAAGGAGAGAAATTAACATGAAAACATTGTTCTAAAGAAAGTTACAATGAAGCTCATTGTTGGGAGCTTCATCCCGAAATGAAACCAAAAAAACTCAACTACAAGGGAAAACAAAAGACAACTGCAACCACTCAATAGGATTTGGGATCCAATTCGGGTGATGAAACTAAAATTACAGCCATGGGTATAAAAGGTAAAGAATCCATTGCTAGCACTAGTTCTTCAAATTCACAAAATGAAACTCCAAATGAAAAGAAGAGGATAAAACTTTTTCACATAAGGGTGATATCGAAACATAGCAAGATTGATACATTTTTTGACAGTGGCCCTCAAGCCAATCTTATCTCTGAAAACATTGTGAAAAGTTTAAACTTGGAAACCATTCCACATCATAAACCATATCCACTTGGATGGGTGCGTGACAATGCACAATTGCAGGTTACTACAAAGTGTAAACTGAAATTCTCCATTACTGCAAATTTCATAGATGAAGTGGAGTTTGATGTTGTGCCATTAGACATATGTGGCATAGTTTTGGGCAACCCATACCTCTATGACAAAAAAGTTATCTTCGATAGACATGAAAACAAATACCATTTGTTAAAATATGGAGTAGAATATATTGTGAGAGCTCATAGCAAGAAACTAAATCTTTGACTTGTTAATGCGAGGCAAATGAAAAGACTAGTGAATTCAAGCAAGAATTTTATGCTTCTAATGATCAAACCCAAGAATGATGTTGATAATGAAGCTTTAAAAGGTTGTGATTCAAAATTGAAATATGAGTTCGTTGATGTAGTTAACCAATATGATGAGATGTTTCAGGAACCAAATGGATTACCTTCCAAGAGGGGAATCCAACATGAGATACAGTTGTAGCAATATTGTCCTCTTCCTAACATTGGCATATATAGGATGTCAGTGATGGAAAGTGCAGAAATTAAGAAGAAAATTCAAGAGTCTTTGGATAAAGGGATCATTAGGCCGTCTTCCTTGCCATGTGGTTCACCTATTGTCTTGGTGCCAAAGAAGGATGGCACTTGGCACATGTGTGTGGATTTCTGTGCATTGAACAAAATTACGGTAAAGAACCCTTACTCACTGCCTAGAATATATTATTTACTTAATCAATTGAAATATGCAAAGTATTTTACTAGGTTGGACTTAAGGAGTGGCTACCATCAAATTAGAATAGTTGAAGGAGACATTTGGAAGACAACATTCAAAACAAAACAAGGTTTGTTTGAATGGCTAGTTATGCCTTTTGGTTTATGTAATTCCCCTGCTACATTCATGTGTGTGACAAATGATGTGTTGAGGCCATTTCTTGATGAGTTTGTTATAGTATACTTAGATGACATCTTAATTTTCAGTAAATCTCATTATGAAAATGTCATGCATGTAAGAGAAATACTTGATGTCTTGAAGAAAGAATAGTTGTATTTTAAGATGTTAAAGTGTGAGTTTGGAAAAACTTCTTTAATTTACTTGGGTCATACTGTTGGAGGAGGTGAATTGAAAATAGATCCCTCCAAGGTTGATGTCATTTTGAATTGGCCAAGGCCCAAGATAGTTGCTGAGGTAAGAAGTTTTTTGGGAGAAACCAAATATTGAAGGAAATCCATTTCTAACTTTTCTTCTATAGTAGCTCTTTCGCATGCATTGACAAGTGTGAAAAAGGTTTTTCAGCGGGGAGGCAAACAACAAAAGGAATTCAATGCATTGAAGGAAAATATTAGTTGAGCTCCAATACTTGCACTTCCAGACTTGAGAAAGTCATTTGAGATTTAGACTAATGCTAGTGACTACGCCATTGGTGCAGTCCTCATGCAACATGGTAAGCCTATATGTTTTCATTTGGAACTTTTAATGGTGCAGTGATTAACTATCCTACATATGACAAGGAATTGTATGCATTGGTGCAAAGTGTGAAAAAGTGGAAACACTACTTGATGGGTAAGGAAACAATCATTCACACTGATCGTCAACCATTGCAATACTTTCAATCTCAATCAAAGTTGCAACAATCAAGGCACTTCCAATGGATGGGTTTTCTTCAACAATTCCACTTGGTAATCGGGTATAAGAAAGCTATCTACAATAAAGTTTTTGATATGATTTCTACGCCTATTTTTAGTGCAACTACTTTACTCAAGAATAATTATGTTTTGCATCAAAGCTATATTGAGAAATATGCATTAGATAATGACTTTCAAGATGTTTATGCAAGCTTGAGTCAAGGTAACCAAGTAGAGGAATTGGATTATCATTTGCATGATAACTTGTTGTACCATCTTGGCAAGCTTTGTATTCCACATGGAGAAAGAGTTAACATCATAAGAGAGGCACATATGTCTCTTATTGTTTGTCATTTCAGTGTAAGTAAGACAGTGGCACATCTACAGAGGTATTGTTATTGGCCTCATATGCTTGAAAGTGTGTCATGTTTTATTAAAGGATGTTCATTATGTGTAGTCAGTGAGCCTAGCAATAGGAAGTTAGGATTGTACACACCACTTTCGGTTCCTTCATGACTGTGGGAGAGTGTTTCTATGGATTTTGTAGGAGGTCTTCCATTGTCAAAAAGAGGTCATGATTATTTGTATGTAGTTGTTGATAGGTTCAGTGAAATGTGTATTTTCATGCCATGTAAAAAGAAAGTTACAGTTGAATGGACTACCCAGTTATTCTTTTAGAATGTATGGGTGCATTTTTCATTTCCCACATCTATTGTTAGTGATCAAGATTATCACTTTGTTGGGAATTTTTTATCAAGCTTGTGGGGATTCATGAACACCAAGTTGAAAAAGAGTACAAATTTTCATTCACAAAAATTTGGTCAAACAAAGGTGGTGAATAGAATAGTGATACATCTTCTTCGTGGGTATTACACAAGCATCCTAAGTTATGGGATGAACATTTGCACTATATTCAACATGCTTGCAACTGGGCAAGCACTCTTCAACTCAAACATTGTCATTTGAGGCACGTTTGGGATACTTGCATAAATCTCCTTTGGATTACATTTTTGGCAAAGATGTTGCTATTGATGGTCATGGTGACATAAAATAAGAAAGAAAGTTCATTGAACAAATCCAATTGGTACACCAAAGAGTTCAAGAATAGCTTGAAAAGAGTCAAGGCAAGTACAAAGCAAGGCACGACAAGCATCGTGTAGATCACAAGTTCCAAGTCGATAATGAAGTTTGGCTTCACATCAGCAAAAAGAGGCTCCAAGGAGAAGGTAAAAAGCTAAAACCAATTAGATATGGTCCATTCAGAATTTTGGAAAAGACTGGTAACAATGCCTTCAGGTTGGATATGCCTTCATATATGCAAATTTATGATGTTGTTACTGTTGAAAACTTAAGGTTGTATGAGCCTCCTTTGATTGAAGATCAAGGAGAGAATATTCAAATTCCATCTATTGAAGACTTTTCTTTATAATTCCTTGATGAGCTTCAGCAAGACACTATACTTTATGGAAGAACAAGGACATCGAAAAGAGGAAGTGTCGACTATCTTCGAGTGGGGCTCAAGGGAATAAATCCTTCAAAAGCCAAATGGATAGAGATTGGAAAGGTGAGGGAACTGTACCTTTATCTATTGAATAATTGAAAGTGATCTTTTGAATTCCAAAAGAATTCTAGTGGGGAGGAATGATCAGGTGCTCAGAATTATGCTCAAAAATCAAAGTCATCAGAATGGTGTGGAACCTGAATGACCACGTAGTGCTCAGCATACTGAATTCGGCGCAACTCGTTTCACACGAAACGGACTTCGTATGACTCCATAAATGAGTTATGTCCACTTTGTCAAACATGAAAATTTTCAAAACTAAATGGACAACCCAACAAGCAGTCTGTACTGTTGACGTGGTGCTGAATGGGCTGCCTAGGTGGCGTTGATAGGGCATAGTGACATGGTGCTGACTGGTTTATTAATGGCTAGTGAGTACTGTTGACGTGACGCTCACTGATATGCTTGGGTGGTGCTAATAGGGCATCATGACGTGGTATTGACTAGCTTTATTAATGGTAAGTGAGATCGTGCCAAGTGGCACACTCTAATTGGTCAGAAATTTATAGTTTTTATTGGTTGAAACAATGGCAAACCATGGGCTGACATGTGGCCTAGTTAAAGGCCGCCGCGTGGCAGCCTAGGAGACCACTAAAAGTTGGTTCAATGACCAAGCGAAGGCCACGGGATTCAAAACGGAACCTCCTAACGCATAAAAAAATTCCCTACCACACCGCCTACACCATGGGTCTTCACCATATGGTGGCGCGTATATATTTGACGTTGATGCCGCATTGTTTGGGGGGTCGAGCGGACTTAACCGCCCTGCATGTGAACACAATACGCCAACGGTCACTAACCACCAGCCTTAACCACCCGCCTACCACTATCGCCAACCACGGCTCTAACTACTAAGGGCCTCCGACATGTGAAAGTGTCGCAACAATTATGTAACTGTCGGAGGGAGGGGGCCAGTGCTGGGGGCTAGTCCTTAGGCGCATGGTCCCCCGTATGTTAAAAATTTTCTGATTTTTAGGCATCGAAAACAAAATTAATCGTCCAACTGTGGCCTGTTAGCGGAAAACAAGGCAAAATTGTATAATGATGCCGGATTTTGGGCAATTTGTGGAGCGACTAGTGGAGAAACTAGGATAGGTCATAACTTCTCCAGTTTTCAACCAAATTAAGTGCAGAAATAGGCTAGGTAGCCGTTTTTAGATATTATGGACTCATTGGAGTAGGTTTCAGAAGCATTTGAGTATTGTAAACACATATTTTTACACATTTTGAGAATAATAGAGAGGCCCAAGCCATTGGAAGTTGGACTAAGGAGAATTCTCCCAAGAAGGGTGAACTCCTTCATCATGTTCCTGTTGTGATGTGTTTTTGGTGATGTTCTGTACATTTTTATGTTGTTGTTCAATCTCTTATTTATGTTAAAATTGCTCATAAAATTAACATAAAAACTCATTTTTCACTTGTAAAACTCATGAA